>CANHQG010000056.1:0-153184 GCA_947462335.1 Harmothoe impar
TTAACGCAGCACTGGTAAGCTACTCACTATGGCTGTATTCATGCAAGGCATTGATTCACCATGTTACTGTTAAATAGGTAACATCTACCTCCCAGCTCCTATAACGCCTTTGTATGGTACCGAACATGCTGCCAATATGTCCCTTGGACTCCCTTGTTTGATTTACAAAAAAAGCAACTGTGAGCTGTAACCAACACACTGCACCCTCTCCTACGGGAACAGTAGGAACTACTGCCTTTGACTTGAAACCAATAGATGTGTTTGATAACACGATTGAGAAAATATTGACTCAGGCAGGTGTTCTAAAGCTATGAAATGGTGATGCAAGCTAACACATTCAGAATGTGGATTATGAATTAATTAAATAGGATTGTCAAAGTTCTGGGTGAACTGAACCAGAGATGTTGATAGGGTAACTGCAAATATAGTAAAAAGTAGAAAAGTCTATGAAGCCCGATTAGAAATAGCCTTTCAATTTCAAACCAATGACAAAACAAATATATAAATATGTGAGGGCTGAGCTTGAACATATCAATCCCATAGGGATCACCTAATGCATGAATGTAGCACTGGTAAGTTACTCACCATGGTTTAGTGAACATGTGAATAGTTTTTTCGCCCAGCATTATAGATACTGTTACTGGAGGAGGGAATTTGCCAAAGGATCTGTGGATATTCGCCTGGTATTGGGGATAGGGTATTTTAAGAAAAGGGGTTTGTCCAAGGATCTATACATTATTGTTAACTACTAGTTGAACCAAATGATTTCTCAGCATTGGCCACTATCATACATATTCTGAAGATATCTATACTAGAAAGTTGTTTAAAAATTGATTGGAATCAATTGAATTATGAATTGTTGGCATCACATCCAACGATGAAGATTGGTTTCTTTTAGAGAAAATTGTTGAGCTAGAATTACTGCAAGATGCCAGCAGTATGACTTTAAAACTGAGGTATCTTTTCTTGATTTCTGCTTAAACACCTAAATCATGTTATCAGTGCTACAAAATTGGGACTTGTGGGAACTCACCAAGTTACAATGCAAGAACATAAGATACACCATCAAAGACGATATACATTCTGTGTAATGTCATATATTTATGAGAGGAAAGTGCAAGTTATAGATAGTTATACAGCGGTAATGTACACACATATATATGTATCTAGAAGCCTATATTCAGAAAATGCTTTAAGACATTTAAGATGCAAATGGTTTTAGATAGCATTGGACTAGTATCCAAAGCATTTCATCGAAAATAGTTTGTGTAGTAATAGAGTCAAAAGACTCAGCCACTGTATATATATTGACTAACTTGTCTTTTATTTGATTTCATAATATCGGAAAGGCCTTTGGTCCTGCCTCTTTGTATCATTCCTTAGGAAAGTGTATATTCTTAACCCTTCAAGAGTAGCATATCGTTTTAAATCACAATGCCCCTTTGTTTTGTTGACCTGATAACTTATGACCACTGCAGTAATGCACCATGCCCAATGTACTAGGATTAGCATGATGTGCGCTTTTGTATGTATTTGCCATGACCCCCATCCCCTGGGTGCATACATACTTTATGGAAGCCCTCTTTAGACCTTTAAGATCTTTGAGTTCATTTATGTACTTAGAACCAACAATGAATTGGTTCCCAACAACCCACTGCCTGGAGTGAACCTCGCAAAGGACAAGGGGTTGGATGCTGGAGCTTCAACGAGATGGGATGGTCAGAGGCCATCACACAGGGAGACAGTGGGGCATAGCCAGGCTTGGACAACAGACAGGACCCTGATCAGGTGAAGTGGCCCACCTTGTATAGTAGGGTAAGGTGACTGGTGCTGCCTCTGGAGAGCGCCCCGGTAACACAGGTGAATAGGAAAAGGCTACCTGGATCCCTATACGGATTGGAGAGTGCAGGTAAACCCCAAACAATCACTTTTTTTTTTAGTAAAGAAGAGTTTATTTATTGGTCCACTACAGTAGCTGTGATGATAATTACAATCAATTAGGATTGGTTTCTGTTTGTATTGGCATGGCTAGCAGAACGTGGTCCCCCAGTGATGGCTGACGCAGACCTGATTGTTAGGGTGATAGTAGTATAGTTTGTATCAGAACAGGACTATATACAGTACTAGGTTTTACTCATTGGACATGCAGCCAATCAGAGAGCTCCCTTTTGGCGGGAAATTCAAAATCAGCCAATCATTATTTAATTCAATGCACCTGGTCATTGCAGTGCATAGATGAACAAGGTATCACTGCTGCTCACCAGAGGGCCAGAGGACAGCCTCACCATGTCAGCTTGTAGGTGAGAGATGAGAAGATATCACTTAGTTAAACCTCTGGGTCTACCATAGCCTAACCTAACCAGTGGGCCCTTGTATTTATAAACCCATAGTTCATCAGAATTAGGGCTCACAGAGAAACACACTCAAAGAAGTTACAATTTTACTCTACAGTTATGATAAAATACATAATTTGCTGATTGTGGTTATAGATTCTTTTGTAGCATATTCATAGTGTCTTTATTCGTAGATGTATAATTTTTCAGAAGCAGGACAGCCTGTTACATCATAGAAGAATATAATCAAAGATCAATATACACCTGGCAAATAACAGCAATCCTCTAAAGATGGTTTATATTGACCTAAAGGGAAATCTGTAACTCACCAACCCAGTCATTACTCTTGAAACTAAAATTGACTGACTTGTGTGCATTAGATAAGTGTTTTTTTACATTAAGTCCTATGCAAATTTATCAAAAGCAAATAATTCCACTTTAACTTTCAATGATTTATCCATATTACTGATTGTTTGAACTATTTAATATGAGCGGTTCAATGTGCCTCAGTGGGTGGGTCAACCTAACCAGGGCATGGGGCACATTGAACCACCCAAAGACTTTTTGTCAGAAAATCAAAAGAAATACAAAATATGACCATGCTTGCTTTGCCATAGGTCGGCATATAGCGCAATGATATAAGGTAGCTCCTAGAGGCAAAATCAAAGTTCACATGACCTTGATACGGTGAAGAACAAAACAAATGTGCAGAAGTGGTTCAACGTGCCTCTCTCTCCCCTACACTTGTTAAAAAAAGAAAAAAAAAAAGCTAGGTCGTCAGGGAATAAGTTCAGCATTTGTCATACATGGACTCAAATAACACTTCCACCAGGATAGCAGTGTTTGAACAAAAGGTCTGTGAGCGTAGTCTAGCTACAACATATTCAACCTATCTTGTGCTTGTGTCTGTAGGAGCTCAGCTCTGCTCAACCTCTTAAGAGGTCTCTTGTGAAGGAAAAACTTAACTTTATCCCCCAGAAAAAAGCACTATCGACCTCACTTCAACCATGACGGTTGCGCTTTAAGGAGCACGCCCAGCTGTGACCGTGGTCTAGCTACAACATATTCACTCTATCTTACGTCTGTAAGAGCTCCTCAACTCCCAACCATAGCTTAAGAGACCCAACCTCACCTCAACCATGACGGTCAAGCTTTAAAGAGTGTGCACGGTCTGCCCGTCTGGTAATGACCGGTATTACAAAACACAACACTAAACCACCAACTCCACTACTTATCATGACAAGTGTTTTTTTTCTATTCACCGTGATGCTGGGCGTGCTGAAGGACATGAATTAGCTGACCTGTCTCGCATAGGTTCAGTGTGTATGAGTATGCGTAGCAACTCTTTGGATCCAGGTGACTTGTTGTAGTTACCCGCTATTCCAACAGATGGCACCATCGTTCCATCTCTATACTTTCTCGTGAGGTTCGCGCACGCATTGACGTATATTGAAGTACAAATAGACAGAAACGTCACTTCTAATATACATCAGACGTTTATGCAATGTATATGAGATATGTTGGATTACTTTTCCTTGAGATAGAAACTAAGCTAGCGTAAGATTAAGCCTCGATTAACGTAGCACACCTTAGCTATGACGTTTAAGAAAATAACATAAGGTGAACACTACCACCACTCCGTCATCTGATAAACAGGACCACTTCCTGACAGAGTCCCTCCCCACAGCCCTAGCAGGTTGGTTCCGACGGAGGCCATAGCCCTGCTAGGCTATGGATGCTCTGTAACACACGTGTAATATATATATTAATTTATGATTTGAATCAGTGCATCACAGAGATGGCAGTTGACTGTCTGAGTGGACATACTGATAACACAGACATAGTAAATTGGGGCGTTGGACAGTCTCGAATGCGACACAATGATTGGATGAGCGGCAAGGTGCCTGTGATAGTTGGAAAGCTGGAACATCTTTGACAGATTTGTTCATGGCCATAGAAGACTATGACAGGAAACGTCATCTGTTGTCATCTAAGGCACTTTCGTGAACTTTGTGTGTTGTGGAGGATACAGCTACCTCTTTCTTGTAGAACGGTGATCCTGAAAGAGAGGAGGTGATTGGCACGTTTTTTTAATAAGAATGGTGGCAAAATGTATCCCAATACGAATTCGAAATGCTATTCAAAAGCAGATAGGAAAACAACACCTTCAGCCCCTAGTACTGCAGGCACTACTCCTACCAAACCCCAAGCCCTAATTCCATGGAGGAACTTCTTTTGAGGTTGACTGATATGATTTATGAAACACAGCAAGCCTCACGGAAGAATCTGAAGCCAAAAGTGGCCACCTCCCCTGCCCTCCCCTCCCCTCCTCTCCCATACCCTCCCCTCCCCTCTCTTCCTTCTTTCCTCTGATCCTCCTTCCTTTTTATTTCCCTCCCCTGTTCCTCTTTCGTGCTCCCCTCCCTTAGAAGACCCCCGCTAGGCCCCTATCTCATTTTCGTTCCCTCCCTCCCTGTCTCCATGACTGTTTAACCAGGGTCAAGGGACAAGACCTACGCCTAATTCTTGAAATCGACAAGAGACATTGGCATTTCTTTAAATCAATGATACACAGTAATCCCCAATCTACCAATTACATAGGGTTGATACACTCCTGAGGCTTCAGCATGATACATTCATGTAGTCCAGGCATCGATTTCCCGGTCTCCGATAAGTCGGGGGACTTTCTCATCGGGTACTGATTACATTATAATCTCCTTTGATAAGTTGGCCGCCTATACACCCAGCCCTCGTCCTCCATATCCACATGGGTGCATGGGTGTGTCCAGGGAGGTATGTGCGCGTGTGTGTGTTGGGGGGGGGGGGTGGTTATATTGATATTGACATGGTGACATCAAGGGGACCGCCCCTCCCCCCTTCCCTACACATCCTGTAACCGCAATTTCACCCATCCGGTCGATTCCCACATCGGTCGACTTTGACTACCAACGGACCCGCCCAGGATATCGAGACTTGACTGTATACCTATGTAATTGTCCTGAAAACTTGAGCCATCATACAAGACCTAAATAGGCTATTAGAATTATTTTTTAGTATGGTATCCTGGGAAGGTAACCTTCATAAGAGTGTTTATGAAGATTCTCCGAACAGACAGGGTAAGGGTAGGTTTCTGCTGATCACGCTGGTCATGCCACCTGTTTTGCCGAGGCCCGCCTACCGTCGCAAGTCCTAACCCCTTATGGACAGCATGACAATTTGCTATTCTGTGTCCCTTTGTCATCATCATACCAGAATGTAACTCTGGCGAGTAACTCGCCAGTGCTGTAACCATGCATCGTGCAGACTCTATGGACTTGATGCACTCCCAAAAGGGTCGCATCTTACACTATTACAGTGTGGTGCATCATGAGGATAAATCAGCATAGGAAATTGATGCTGCCCCTAAATACTTAGATAGGCTACGCCGCCGAAGTTGGCGCCAGGAGGGACAACGGTGTTGACACATTTGTAGATAAATACTGCTCAATATGCGGTCGTAGGAGGGGGTGCCATGTAGCTAAATGAGTCTGCAGGAGGAGTCGGAAATTGTTATGCCCCCCCCCCCCCCAAACACCCACCACCCCCCTGTAACTAATAATAGGTCAGCGGGTACCTATGTATCCTAAAAATAAGCCTACTTTATGCAGGCCCTATGTGCATCCAGGAATTTGGGAAAGAGATCGAGGGGCATGGACGGCGAGTAGTATAGTATGTATCGGAACGGGACTATAGTTAAGTACTGTTTATTACTCAATCGACATGCAGCCAATCAGAGGCCTCCATTTGGTCACGTGACCGGAAGTGACCTACTTACGGGATTAGTGGTGCATTCTGGGTAACCCTGCAGCCAATCAGAGGCCCCCATTTGGTCACGTGACCGGAAGTGACCTACTTAGGGGATTAGTGGTGCATTCTGGGTAACCTACTGACCTACTTAGGGGACCGGAAGTGACGTCATATGACTTAATTTAGGATCACGTGACCGGAAGTGACCTGATGAGTCACGTGAGCGGAAGTGACGTCACATGACCTAATGGCCGACCGGAAGTGAGTGACCTCATTGAGGATCACGTGACCGGAAGTGACTTGATTGATCACGTGAGCGGAAGAAGAAGTTTTTTGTTTAGGAAGTGAGGGTCTTTAGGATCACGTGACTGGAAGCGACGTCGTCACATGAGTGACGCTTTAAGAGACTGCGCGACTTACTAGTAAAAGAAGACGTATGAAAATAAAAACACAACAATATTTTATTTTATTTTTTTATTTCTTTTTTTTTCAATCTTGATAAACACCCTATTTTTGAAAAGATGCACACGCTTATTTATTTTTTTTTCATATCTCTAAAGGACTCGTTGTCACACCGTCAGAATGCACGCGACGCTTATAATACAAGTAGCGCACGCCGTCTTTCTCTATGGTGTAGGTGACCATTTTGTTTCGCACCACTTTGAAGTTTCTATTTACAGCAATGAGAGTTTTTCGTTGGCGAAGAACATCCAAGAAGTCGTCTGGTTCCTGAGGGTTTTGTTTCTTCTGTACGCCTTTTGCACTCCATTTTTTGGATTTTCTTTCACCGGTGTCGCTGACTCGATCGTAGCAAATGTAAGTCTTAGGGTTGAGACTTAGGATCCCGTCACCTTCCCACTCCGCTTTCATAAGCCCCGAAGTTCTCAGATCGGGAAGGTACCGTCTCTCACAACATCCGCCGGGCGGCGGACACCATTCTCGCACTCTTTCCGTTTTTGTCTTCACGAAAAGCTCTAAGTGATCGTCGCACACCGCTGTCGGAAGCCACTTTCGTTTCTCTCTGAAGTACGTCTCTCTCAGGCGAGGTTTGACTAGGTCATCCAACGTGTCACCGCTGAGAGCCATGTAAAGACTGTCGGTGTCCATTTGACAAAGGGCATAATCGCGCCGATCGACGAATCTATCCAAGAAGTCGTATGTGAACTCTAACATTTTCAACTTCGCGTACTGGTATACCATGAACCCTATTTGAATAGGGAGGTTGTTGTTGACTGTTTTCGGTTGTAGTTCGACTTCAAACAGATCGGAACTCAACTCGGACGCCTTTTTGAAGCGCCACGAATTGGCCAATAGTTCGAACTTCCGACTGTCAGTGTATCTCACCGCCGTGTGTTTTTCTTTGTTGCAGATTGTTTTACCGTACGTAGCGTTTCCCATTAACTTGTAACAGTCTGACAGAATTTTCTCGTTCTCGTTCACGTCGCCACGTCTTCGCGCCGCCGTTACTTCGTCCGCGAAACCGGCAAAGGAGCGTCTAGGTAGGTATTCTACCACCAGCTGCACTTTGGTGACTATCAAACCGTGCTCTAAATACCACTTGAGAAGCGGCGTTCCCAAGAGAATATTTTTTCCGTGGTAACTCCCTATCAGACATCTCTGAGGCGTGTTCAACAGCTTTTCTTCCTGCGCAAAGTCTGACATGTGAGGTCCTATGTCCGATTTTGAAACGGTCGCGTTCTTGAAAACGGGGGTCATTTCTTCGAAGTAGTCTCGTAGGTGAGGCGGCGTAGTGATGTCCATTTGAACTAAACCGAACATTTTCTCCTCTTTCACAGCGGAAAGGATGTCGCTCTCGCTCATCGCGTTTCGAGACACTTTCAAAGCGTCAACCTTCCAGCGTTGTTGGGAGGCCTTGACCCGCTCATCTCGACGCTTCATCTCTCGCCATTCGCACTCCCACACGACGACCAGCTTGTGACCTAGCGCTTTCAAGTAAGCGCTTACTCTGGTCGTTCTGTCGCGTCTCTCCTCTCTCAGTGAAGCGCACTGATATCGGTGCGACGGTATGCACTCGTGAGCGTGGAACCAACACCCGTGAAACTGGAAAACCGTATTAGAGGCCGCGTGAAACCCGTCCACGCGAATTCTCCGACAGCCTACAACCATCTCGCCGCCGTTCAAAGCGTGGCGCAGTTACACGTCGCGGTCGTGCTCTACGAAGCGTAACCACTCCAAAGCGCTGTGAGAGTTTCTTTGCCTAATTTCTGGCTTGAACTCGGTCTCGGGCCGTCTCACCGCGTAATAGCCCGTGCAGTGCGCTTCGCTCATGCAGCGCAAGTACAGAGAGTTAGCGTCTAGTCCTAGGATGTGTTGGCACGGTCTCGCTTCTTCGCCGTACTTGTGCTCCCTTATCCGCGTGGTGCCCTTCTCGTGAAATCTATGGAAGATGATGGAAGGACCGCCGACTAGATTTTCTTTGATCAGAGCGTGGAGGACGGCTTCGGACTGGGGGAACGTTGTGAACGCGTCTTCTAGGTTTTGGAAGAGGAACCGTAAAGTCAAACCGGCGAGAGAAACTCCGTCTTTCAACATGTCAATGCCGCGATCTTGGAAAAATTTAGCGTGATTTTTCAGAGCTTCTATGAAAGGTTTGACGTCTTTGTTGTTGTAGTGGATCAAGTAGTCTTCCATAGTTTGCATCTTCTCGTCGGACCAAACTTTCTGACATGCGGCGTAGTCGGATTCGGACATTTTGACGCCCGTCAGCTCGCTGTCGAAAGCCGATCTCGGCGGCAGCGTTCTGTTTGCCAGTTTCCTGGTAGACGTCATCCATTCGTAAGGAAAGTGACCTTTCTCTTCGTTCCTGGTGAAAGCTCGCAAATAGGTCGCGTAGTTGTAACCGGGTGCCAAATAGTTGACTACGTCCAAGAAAACCGTGTGCTGTGTGTAAACCGCCAAGTATTGATTGCTTCTCTTTATGACGCTGAATTCTTGGTTTCTTCGGTCTCCGGAGGCGAAGAACGAGTGAAGGCGTATTTTGATCAGGTTCAAGTCGTAACGCCCCGAGTTGAAGCCCACGACTGGAGCTTGACGGATGTATCTCAGAAGACGCTTCTTCAGTTGAACTAACGGGTGTCTGGTCTGAGCCGCAGCGAAGCCGCCTGGAGAAGGGGTGAACGTCGCCTCCTCCAGCAGGAGAGCTTCACCTATCGCCGCATCTAACTTTGCTAAGGTCGGTCGGTAAAGTTCTAGCACAGCTTCCCCGATGACTTTGGCGTTCTCGTTTATGTGATTTAAAACTCGGTCCAACAAGGGGTCGGAATCTGCGTCGGATTCTCTGACGAAGCAGACGGGCCCCTCCCACCCCGGAAAGTCGGATGCGACGCTAGCCGACAAAGGGACGTGATCCCACAGCAGGGACACGTGTTCCGTCGACGGTTCTTTGCACGGTCTGAAGAAAGCCTCGAAATCGAAGGCGATCTTGTAAGGGTAGATTCCGGAATGTCCGTCGTGGGGAAAAATGGAGAAGTCTGCTAGCGCTTCAAAATCATTCTCGAATTTTGGTAGATGCCGCCTACGTAGCGCAACTTGACTTGTCGGCAAGAGGAAAGCTGGTTCCTGTGTCTCTTCAGCAAGAACTCGGTGGTGAACGCCGCCTTACACTTGCAACATTCGTATATGCCCGCGTACGCGTTGAAGTCCGTGACGAGAGAGACGTGCAAACCGCCTTTCGCCGTCAGGTGTAGGTTGACTTTACCTCGGGCGGCCAGAGTTCTGGAAGGCGGTCTGATCAGAGTAACGCGTCTTCTCAACTTCCGCCCCGGCACTTGACGCGACGCGGTGTAAACCGCTATCTGTACGTCAAACAAGTTCTCTAACGCGGGTAAGTCGCAGATGTTCAGACCCGGAAAGGATTCAGGTGTGGCAGCGGGACAGAACTGACGTAACAAATCTGAAGCGCGCTTGCTGGTGTTGTATAAGTGAAAGGAAATGCAGCGGAAGATGCAGAGGTTGTCCTTGTTGGGAAAATCTAACACGCCGCTTCTCTTTCCAACTCGACCGGCCTGAGTGATCCTACCGCCTATGGGGAATTCCCCCGGTCCCATGTAAACGCAAATGTTCAAATTGGTAGGAAAAAGAACGTGCCACTTGGTGTCAGCGTCGCAAAGTTTCCGTTCTTCCTCGCAAGCGACGGTGTTTTCCATCTTTGAGAGGAGCTCTTCCAAAGTTTCTGAATTATTTATAGTAGGGAGCGGTTGTATGAGAGTTGCGTTGTTCCGGGAGGCGTGAAAGTAGCGCAGTTTGCTCTTGTCTTCTCTGTGTTGTAAGAGTAAGCCTACCGAGAAACCCACTTTGTATCTGAATCTTTGTGTCAAGTGAATGCGACGCATAGTATCTACAGCGTCACTCAACTCGCCGGTTGGTAGCCTGAAGTTTGTTACACTCACGCGAGTCCCGTGCATCCTGACGCCCGTTTGTATCGCAGGCCAATTCGCCGTGAACGTTTCCTCCCCGTTCGGTACAGCACATATGCGCGGAGGGACGGTCACCCCGTCCAGAGATTCGCGTCGACAGGCGATCTTTCGGCAATCGCCTTCGCCGCATAGAGGGCAAAACTTAGGTACTACTCTACAATTTTCTACGTGTCTCTCGTGGTTGTACGGTCTTTTAAACATTTTGAAACACTTTTCGCATACGTACTGTGTCATGTTTTTTTTCACTCAGTTACCAACTACTTAGCCGTCTAACTATCTATCTATCTATCAATCTATCTGTCTATCTATCTATCTATTTATCTTTCTGTCTGCTGTCTGTGTATCCGTCTGTCTGTCTCATACAGCGTCTCTCATTCCGAATCTATGCCGAGATATTTCAGAATGATCTCTGTTTTGTCATCCAACTCTTTGAGCGCTCTGGCGGACAGCGTCACTCCCTGCTGTGTGGGTTTTTTGTCAGGACCTTCGTACTTGCGCACGTGGACGAGGTTCTTACCGCTGTAGTAGCTCACAGCTGCGTACACTTCGCCCTCCTCATCCAGCACTGCGAACCAGGGGGTGTGATTAGGTTTTCCTTGCGCGGCCGCTGTGTCGCGTATGCGCACCACTGCGCGGATATCGGCGATGCGTGCTATTAGCTCGCGCAGCGCGTCGGCCGTGAAGTGCACTCGCTTGCTTCTGGTCAGAGACGACTCTTTCACCTGGCCGTCTTTTGTGTAGCGCGGCCTCCTAGACAGTCTAGCCACGTCCTCCCAGATCTCCAGCGTCAAAGCTCCGTCTAAGCAGAACTCTAACCCGAGAAGACGGGAGAAGGTTTTCTCTGCTTCTTCTCGTCCATCTCGTTCTTTTTCTTGTATTTTTCTCTTCTTACTAGGCCTTGTTGTTCTGGAACTCACCTTAGAACGTTTCACACCCGCAGGATGAGTAACACCATCAGCGTGAGCTGAATCAGCAGCAGAACCGATAGCAGGAGCAGCGTCAGCGCTGGTGGTATCCGAGGCCTCGTTGTTGGAACAGCGCAGCCACACGCCGCCGGTGCTGAGTGTAGCGGTAGAAGATGAAGCGCCGCCGCCCTCGTAAGGTGAGGGCAGTCGCCACAGACCGGACGGGACGCTACTAGTGGAAGTGAGGGTCGAAAGGTCGAAGAGGGAAGCCGAAAAACGTACCGCCCACCCCTTTCCCTTCGGGTTCTTCGTACGCCTCGTCGTCAGCGTCGTTCTCTGTCTCACCCTGTTGCTGCTGCTCCTCCTCCTCCTCCTCTTCTTCTCGGTTTAGGGGCTGAGTGTCCGAATAGCTGTCACTCTCAGCGCGAGCGGCGTCGAGGGCGTCGGTCGATGTAGTGGTGGAGGAGAGGGGCTGTGCAACGTGCGGCAGGTCATCAAAGTCATCAACAGTAGTGGGGAGGTAAAAACCCGGTTGCCAGTACTGCGCTGTGCCAGGAGCGTTGTCGTCAGTAGTAGTAGCGGTAGCAGCAGGTGCAGCAGAAGCAGCAGGTGCAGCAGCAGCAGCAGCAGCAGCAGCAGCAGCAGCAGCAGCAGCAGACGCAACAGTAGCAGGCGCAGCAGCCTCAGCAGGCGCAGCGGTAGCAGGTGCAGCAGCAGCAGCAGCAGCCGCAGCAGGCGGGGCGGCAGTAGCAGCGGCAGCGCGCTTAGCAGCAACGTGTACCGTCGCGAGTGTAACAACGTCGCTAGCACGACGACTACTACCAGTAGTAGTACTACTACTACTACTACTACTGCTACTAGTACTACTACTGCTACTACTACTGCTACTACTACTACTACTACTGCCGCGAGCGCTCGCTACAGCGGGAGGGTGATAAGACCAAGCGGCTGCGGCGGTAGTCTCATTTTCAGTAGCAAGAGGAGGCACTGACGCTAAACGAGCGCTGTTCCGCGTAGTCTTCTTGTTCTTGGACGGCGCTAGGTGTTGTCTTTTGCTCATGGTGGTGACTGTAGAGAGCAGCAAAAGAATGAGTGAGTGAATGGAGGTTTCCAGACCCCTTATATACGCCTTCTCGCTTCTAGAGCTAAGCTACTTACTGACCCTGTTCAGCTGCCGCCGGCTGGCCGGCGGCCATTCACAAAGAGAAACAAAAGACATAAGGCATGACGTTTTCAGCTGGATCCCTTTCCCCCCTTTTGAGAGATCGACTGTCATGAGCTAAGCCGCTTACCACCCTGTTCAGCAATTCAACGCGCATTAGCTGTATAAAGGATTAAGCGGTTGCTGCCGTCGACTGACCTGCGGCCATTCACAAAGACATAAGGTATGACGTTTTCAGCTGGATCCCTTTCCCCTCTTTTTTTTTGAGGGATCCACTGTCATGAGCTAAGCCACTTACCACCCTGTTCAGCCATTCAGCGCGCGTTAGCTGTATAAAGGATTAACGGTGACGAGCTTAGAGTGTGTATACAAAAAAAAACTACAGGAGGCGTGTGGCGTGAAGCAGGACCCCCCTAAGACGAACGTGTCTGTCTGTGAGTAGAGGCGTGTGCATGTGGTGAGCGACTTAAGTGTAAGACAAAAAAAAAATCACCACCTCCTGCCGTGGTGAGTAGACCGGGTCGGCCAGGCGGCGGCCGGCTAGTTCAATAGACTAAGGCTGTGCATGAAAAAAATCCGATTTTCACCTGACCTCTGACGTTTGTTACAATGAATGTCAGAGGGAGGGAGACGTCCTCAGGTAGGGGGTAGGAGGTAAGGCTATGGATGAGGAAGAAACACCGTTTTTAGCTGGTCTCCACGGATAGCGATGACACACCCCTAGTCATCTAAGCTCTTAAGGAGCGGAGCGGTTGAAAAAGCGTCATGCGGACAGGTCGCTACACAGCTGGAGCGCTGTTGGAAATGGGATTAAACTCCCTCTGTATAAAAAGCTCTGATTTCTGTTGGAAAAAAACCATATCGCCTCTGACCACAGTAACGTCTACTACCACCACCGCCGCCACCACCGCCGCCGCCGCCGCCGCCACCGCCGCCGCCGCCGCCGCCACCGCCGCCGCCGCCGCCGCCACCGCCAAGACGAGACGAGATGGCTCAAGCTATTCCACTTTCAAGCTGGAGCTGTGTACGGCGATGTTCCGAGTCTGGTGGGGTGAAACCCCGCATCGTCATAGATGGGGAGAGCTCGGTCGCGTCTTCACCCGCATTAGACGCGTGGAACTGTTGGCTCAGTGGATGTCCCTTCTCCACAGACAGGGGTTGGATTTCGAAAACCCCGACTCGCGCGCGATGCATAAGCACTTGGGCACCCTCGGCAGACGTCTAGGTAGCAGGTGGAAAGAGGTGGGGGACCATTTAAAATTGTCGCCTGAGAGGTTAGATAAGATCGCTGAAGAATGCGAATACGGAGGAAGTCCCGCTGAGTGGGCCTTCCGAGTGTTGAAAATGTGGCAAGATGAAGCTGACGGTGCCGGCGGTACACCTTTTGAACTCCTTCGAGTGTTGACTGAGGACATGGGAAAGTTTGACCTCGGCATCGCGATATTACTTGACT
Organism: Harmothoe impar; assembly: GCA_947462335.1. NCBI lineage: Eukaryota > Metazoa > Annelida > Polychaeta > Phyllodocida > Polynoidae > Harmothoe > Harmothoe impar. The sequence goes on from CANHQG010000056.1 coordinate 14,076, forward strand.
TTATCAAGCAAGAAACAACGAGAACGACGGACATGTGAATTGTTGTGTTTTATTTTCATACGTCTTCTTTATTAGTAAGTAAAAAAAAAAAATATCATAACAATTAAGACGCGCGCCCTCTTAAAGTGTCACTTCCTCCAGTCGCAGCTGATCGCCTCATCGAAGCACGTGATAAACAAAAAAAAACGAAGAGACACGCTTCTTCCTCTCGAGAGGAAGAAGCGTGTCTCTCGATTGAAATCTTTTTTCTTTTCTTTTTTTTCTTAAAAGAGACAATCGCCCCTTAGAGTGCCCCCCCACCCCCCTAGAGTGCCCCCCTCCCCCCTCCCCCCCTCCCCCCACCCGCCCCATGCATCCTAAAAGCGCCCCCCTCCCCATGCATCTTAAAGGGGCCCCCCTCCCCCCCCTCCCCTCCCCTCCCCTCCCCTTCCCTCCCCCCCCTTATACACTCTAAAGAACGCTTCTACCTAGTTCAATAAGTCACTTCCAGTCGCTCGTAAAACAATAAAAAATGAAAAAAAAAACAAACTTATATCGTAGTGTTTTTTATTAGTTTACCGAAAAAAATAAGAGACTCGCCTCCTCCTCCTCCTCCTCCTCCTCCTCAGCCTCATCCTCCTCCTCATCCTCCTCCTCCTCCTCCTCCTCCTCCTCCTCCTCCTCCTCCAAAAAAAAAAAGATATCACATTTTAAAGCGCGTGACCCCTTAAAGACGCTCATCTCTTCATTAAGTCGCGTGACGTCACTTCTTCTTCTTCTTCTTCCGGTCACGTGATCAATCAGGTCACTTCCGGTCACGTGATCCTCAATCAGGTCACTCACTTCCGGTTGGCCATTAGGTCATGTGACGTCACTTCCGGTCACGTGACTCATCAGGTCACTTCCGGTCACGTGATCCTAAATTAGGTCATATGACGTCACTTCCGGTCCCCTAAGTAGGTCATATGACCTCACTTCCGGTCCATAAGTAGGTCATATGACCTCACTTCCGGTCACGTGACCAAATGGCGGCCTCTGATTGGCTAACTAGGTCACGTGACCTCACCACTAATCCCCTAAGTAGGTCACTTCCGGTCACGTGACCAAATGGAGGCCTCTGATTGGCTGCAGGTCGATTGAGTAATAAACAGTACTTAACTATAGTCCCGTTCCGATACATACAATACTACTACGGCGTGCCGGCGTCGTAAAAGTAAAAGCTAAAAAGTTGTTGGTTATGGTTCAAAAGGCGGGAGGGATTCGGCACCTTCGGGCAGGGGGGCACGATTTAGCCCACGCTCGCTCGACTCAAGGGGGGGGGGGGGGCGTAAAAAATGTTCACACCTCTAGGCTATGGAGTATTTTTTTTTTGGGGGGGAGGGGTAGGCTTAGATGGGGGGTTCCCCATGTTGCATGGCGGTTTAAAGAAATGACCATGTTGGCATGTCGATTTTAGGGGTCTAGATCTATACCCATCATTTTGATTGTGTCTATCTAATTTTACAAGTGCCGAGTCATCCGTGTCCTCGATTTTTAAAAGGGCCGTGTAGCCGTGTCAATTATTAACCCATACTTAGTCATGGCATAAATAGACCGAAAATCTATCCTTACTACTAATAGAAATTCCAAAGTGGTACGAAACAAAATGGTCACTTACACAATAAAGAAAACTGAAGTGCGATACTTATATTTTAGGCGTTGCGTGCATTCTGACGGAGTTACAACGAGTCCTTTAGAGTTATGAAAGAAAAGAGGTGAATTGGTGTTGGAAAAAAAATTAAAAATTGCAACAAGACAACGTCGCATACTTGGTTGGTTGGTTGGTTGGTTGGTTGGTTGTTTGCTTGCTTGCTTGTGATCTCTATTTTTTCACTTGGAAATTAAGAGGTGTGTGTTGTTATTGCTATTGTTCTTTAAGATGGTTTGATTCATTAGGTGTGTTTAGTATATCATCAATACATGTGAGACAGTCACCCCTTGATAATCCGGTTCCGTTCCTGATCAAAAGACACTGTAATGTAGATCAATGGATAGTCGAATTAAGGCCATGGGGGGGTCCAAACCATTATCAATGATTCCCATAAAATTCCCATGGCTGAGAATGGTATTACCAATCATTTGTCTTAGCCAAGATATAGAAAAACATGACTGTATGTGTTTGTTCTCATTCACTCACACTCCCAACAGAGCCCGCCACGATGTTATATTAGTAAACCCTGCAGGGGTAGACTATGATGCTGGCCCGGGAGCCAATGGCCCGTAGTTTTGTGTCCGGGTCCACAGTTTTCTATAGAATTACCTTCCTATGGGCCCAGGTGGCCCACAGGAGTAAGTAAATGAATTTCTAGGAGAATATATATTTTTACCAATATAGTCTTGTCATATGTCATTGGAAAGAGGAAATCTATAGATAAAAGGATCATTTTGGTTAGGCCCTGATATAAATCAACCAGGGATACCTAAGTAGTATTGTTTGTATTGGAACGGGATTATGGTTAAGTACTGTTTATTACTCATTGGACTTACAGCCAATCAGAGGCCTCCATTTGACCAGAAGTGACCCCTCATTTGCATAATGTGTCACTTCCGCTGTACTAGCCAATCAGAGGCCTCCATTTGACCGGAAGTGACCCCCTCATTTGCACAATAGACTACACCCCCATGACCGGAAGTGACCTACTTAAGATGACCGGACGTGGCGTCATGTGACCTACTTAGGGGGGATTAGCGATGACCGGAAGTGACAGAAGTGACCCAATTAACAAAAAATGTGGTCACGTGATTGGAAGTGACCACCTAGTTAACTTGTCTGCAGGATGATCACCTGCTGTTTGCTGTATGAAGTTTTTTGTATACGCTCTCGTTGAACACCACCTTAATCCCCTAATGACACTTGATCCTTTTATAGATGTAACACACCTCCAGATCAAAAACAAGATTTGAATCCAGGGTGGGTATAATAATGATAATAATAATAATAATAATATGTATCGGAGTAATGGAGGCCTCTGATTGGCTGGGGTCATGACCTTGACCTCTAAGTAGGTCAAGGTCACATGACGTCACTTCCGGTATGCCCTTATATGGGCATGGGACGTCACTTCGAGTCAAATGGAGGCCTCTGATTGGCTGCAAGTCCAATGAGTAATAAACAGTACTTAACCATAGTCCTGTTCCGATACAAACAATACTACTTACCTATGCTTTGCTCTTTAAGACGAGTAAAATAATCAAACCGGGCTCGCAGATTATTGTCCGGGCCAGAAGATTTCTGATGCTATGGGCAGGGGTGGCCCATGGCTGAAAAAGTTAATGTCTACCCCTGCACATGTATAAAGAGTATGCTGAAATAGCCCTGTACCTTTTTGTATGCATCTACCATAATCCCCATCCCCTGGGTGTGCACATACTTTATGGAAGCCCTCTTGGAACTATTTATGGGTGGAATTAGAAAGCTGGACCTGTCTGTCCTTAAGTCAAAATTGCGTCATGCACGTGGCTTCAGCTATGTTTGAAACTATGGTCGTTGTACTAACCTAAACAACCTCTAAACTAAAGCAAGAGGAGTTCCATTATAAATTAGATAATTACCATACATCATATTAAAAATATGCACCCAAGAGGTCAAAAACTGAATCTTGATAAATCCAGCATTGAAAGCTTGAGAGTCATCGGAAGTTGGAAAATCCCCTCATACATATACACACACACCACCTGTACAGCGGTTGGGTTGTTTTGTCATACACACCACCTCACGCACCTGTATACTTTTCGGGTGTACAGCTGCACACACCACCTGACACACCTGTACAATGGTAGGGGTGTACAGGTACAGGTATTCATGAAATAACTGCTGGGGGTATTACACCGGGTAGCCGGTTTGAATCTCTTGAATTAAGCCTAACCCGGGGCTGTATGGCCCTGCCTATATATATATAGGAATACCTCGGGTGCAAAGTTTATTGTCCGTCATTAGCACCTCCCGCCTTCACCACAGGGGGCATTCCTGGGTCTGACCACCCCCTCCAACCCTCTCCGGGTACATTGGGCCTGTACCCGACATATACATATAGCATTACAGCTGAGCTACTCACATGGGACATGATATAAATATCATACTTTAAATGAGATTTGAAATGTATTCAACCGGGAATATCATGCGAGATATGGTAGCAATAGACCATGTGAAGGAAGTATCAAAATACATAAGCAAACGTCATATTTAGGTACCCACCCCTGCAATATACACTACAGGTATTCTCTATATTATAATCTATTCTAGGTACTTGAGACCTTAATGCATTATCACACATGATATTTGGGAAACTAGCATGCGGTATCAATAATGCAGTTATTGGTGTTATTCACGATCTCAAGAGGTTATCGCCCAAACAAGCTTAAGAAAGCAAGGCCACCCCTGACAAAATATTGAGTTATACGATGAACTAAAATAGTTTTCATGTTTTCATGATTCCGACAATAGGCCTATATTTGAGATCATATAATATTACATCATAATAATCATGCAAACGCAAAATAACATTCATACCAATATAACCCTACACAGTGGTATGGGATTAGAACTTAATATCACTTGGGCCCTTGGTGGTGGTGGGGGGGGGGGGGGGGGGGGGTTCGAATGTGCCCTCTTGATTTTAAGAAATGCGCAAGTCGCCATATTGATTTTAAGAAATGTCCGATGTCAATATCCATTTATTCCTGTGTCCCCTCCCCGTCTCCTTGAGGAGAATTTGGGTGTGCAATATCTCTAGTTTTGTATATTTTGTGAACTTATCGTTCAAAGAAAATAATCATATACAAATTACATTTAAGTTGGTGCACTCTTAGCACATCCCAAATGTTTGCAAACTTTTCGAATCTATGAGATGAGCCAGAAGATAGAAATCCCGCACCTACACATTTACCAAAGCAAGAGTTCTTTAACCTCCGACACCACATAGACATGGTATAAGAGAAATTCAGTTCAATTGATTGAGATTTCACGTGTGCCAATTATGGCAGTATGAAAATTGTTTTATGTTAAAACAATATAAAAAGTGGTACATCACAACTCAATGTGTCATACATTGTGACTTTATAGGTGGTGCATTTCAACTTTAGAGGTGGGACATTCTAACTAGGGATGGTACATTCTGATGGGATATTGTGACAGCGGTACATTTCCACTGTATTCCAGAATATTTACTCAATCTATCAAATTTAAAAAGCCCAGACTGTCCTCAAGGTTACTGTCGCATTTTCCAAGGCCCTTGTCGCACACTTTTTGCAACATTCCGACATTATCCACTCCTGTGTGAGCAGATCAGTGAGTAACGAATGCTGTAGCTGCATGCTGGGTACACGCCTCCCGTCCTCAATGGACCCGGGGCAGTTTGGGGGTGAGCACCATGCGGCCACGGACGGCGATGACCGAGCTGGCACCAATTAAGGGGGGGGGGGCACTTTCTATATATACACGCCGGGTATCTACTTGCTTTGTTCTCTATGCCCGCTGTGGTAAAAGATTGGACACAGTGCTAAAATCACCCCAACTATTTTGAGACTGACGCTTTCTCTAACTGTGACAGCACTTGCTAATCTTGGGACCTAGGACCTGAGTTGCTACTTCCCACGCCGTCCCAGGGCACAGAGCACGGACACAGCATTTCCATGTCATTCTATTCCCGGGGGGAGTATTTGAATTTTTTCTGATATGGGTGTGCGGCTGGACCAATGACAACCCTTACCCTTACTAGGGAGCTTTTGCTTCCAAAACCTACCCTTGCTAGGGCACTATTGGCCGAAAAGTTCTAGTTTTGAAGAGGAAAAACACAAAATGTACAATGGATGAGTAATTTCACAGAGAAATTTTACCCATGTCCACAAATTTTAGCAAAAAATGGGCGAAACTGTGACATTTTCATGAAAGAATGGTGATTTTGGTGAAAAAGTGACCCTTGCTAGGGCGATTTTGTCAAAAGTAGACCCTTGCTAGGGACATTTTTCTCTGAGACAGGACCCTTGCTAGGGAGATTTTGTTGAAAAACTACCCTTGCCAGCCGCACACCTGTGTATACAAAATAAACTAAGTGCCCCCCTGGGGATTCTACTATATAGCCCCTAAGCTGTATACAGTCTCTATTTAGGACTACCTATCTAAGATTGACATTGTGCACACCTGTGTATACAAAATAAACTAAGTGCCCCCCGGGGATTCTACTATATAGCCCCTAAGCTGTATACAGTCTCTATTTAGGACTACCTATCTAAGATTGACATTGTGACCATTGCGTTCCTAACAGTAGGTCTAGATGCAGTGATTTAAAGAAGTGTGTGAAGAAATGGGGGGGGGGGCAGAGGGGTCCCCCCCCCCTCAGGTCAGAAAGTCGCCAAAATAAAGGCACTTAGGTCGCAAAGTGGCTTTTTTAAACAATTCATACTATTGCCAAATCTGTCAAAAAGTCGCCAGGTTGCTTTAATTATTGTACCAGGTCGCCAGGTCGCCTGGAAAACGGCCCAGGTCGCTAGGTCTCCGGAGCCACAGAAATGGGCATCAGTGACGTGAATAATATCAGTGACGTCAATAAAGTTATGTTATGCCCGGGCATGCACCATTAGATTAAGAATGCATGTAGGCCTATAGTAAATTGCGGGCAAAACACATTTGCTGCGCCAGTCTTTGTACATTGTGAGTGACGGGGGGCTGTTTATCTCAGTCCGGGGTGCAGCCTGGACTATCTATTAAAGCAATGAGTATGTCTCTATATACTCATTGATTAAAGGGACATTATATACACCTTCAGTACACCTGGGTTATATATGGAGGGACTATTATTGTATGCATTGTGGGTAGGGGGGTGCAGATAATGGCAGGTCATACAACTGTGATCTGCATCAAATTAACGTGATCTGCATCAACCATACTACTGTTAACTACAGTAACTAACACTATTTGCAGTAACTATTTGGCATTATGAATGGTATCTGCAGTAGGCCTAGACCCAGCTGTTTTACCTATTTGAATGGCACTTCTGGATATTGTTTCAATTGTCAAGTTTACTTTTATAGTGCCAATGTCCTACATCCCTAGTCCTAAGGACTACGTTTTAAGTCCTGTGGATTTAACCGATTTGAAGGGGGTGATAAAAGTTCTGGGGACTACAGGCCCATTACATGCAAGCACTACCATAAGTGGCAAACTGACGAGGTTTACACACAGGGCATGCTTTCATGTCTATACAGGATTTAGGCATATGAGAAATGGATGGTAGTTTCAGAGTATGCAGAGTATGTAAGTTTTGGATCAGCCGTATGGAAGTGGAGTTATGACCCAATGTGGAATTTTTATTGAAAGGTATTGCCACCCCCCGGCTGGTACACAGGGCAGGCTTATACAACACCAAGCAACCTTTTTCCCAGGCTTATACATAGTACAGCAATAAAAAGGCCCCCCTCCCCCCAACCCGATCACTTGTTAACAAGACCAGTGCCTTACTTGTATATGTATAAGGGCTCACGTCAGACAGCTGAGTATGTGAGTAGTGCTTTATCAACTGATCAATGAGCTGTGACTGCCCCCTGTGGGGTCTTTATCCCACAAACAGTCTTTATCCCTCAAATTAGTACTACTATGAGGGATAAAAACACCCACGGGTCTTTATCCCTCAATTATGGCGTTAAAGCCCAAGTGTCTTTATCCCACAAATGTCTTTATCCCTCAAAGCCAATATAATAGTCTTTATCCCACAAAGCCAATGATATAGGCTTTATCCCACAAAGCCTATATAGTGGCTATATATGGTCAAACAGTGACCAGTCTTTATCCCACTAAGCCTGCATAACCGTTATATGCCCATACAGTGACTAGTCTTTATCCCCCAAAGGCTATATAGGGGCAATATATGACCATATAGTGAACAGTCTTTATCCCCCAAAGCCTATATAGTGGTCATGTATGGCCATACAGTGACCAGTCTTTATCCCACAAAGCCTATATAGTGGCTATATATATGGCCATACAGTGACCAGTCTTTATCCCACAAAGCCAATATAGTGACTACATATGGCCATACAGTGACCAGTCTTTATCCCCCAAAGCCTATACAGTGGCTATATATGGTATACAGTGCCCAGTCTTTATGCCACAAAGCCTATATAGTGGCTTGAAATGGCCATACAGTGACCAGTCTTTATCCCACAAAGCCTATATAGTGGCTATATCTGGCCATACAGTGACCAGTCTTTATCCCACAAAGGCTATATAGTGGATATATATGACCATATAGTGAACAGTCTTTATCCCCCAAAGCCTATGTAGTAACTATTTGGCCATACAGTGACCAGTCTTTATCCCCCAAAGGCTATATAGGGGCTATATATGGCCATATAGGAACCAGTCTTTATCCCCCGAAGCCTAATTAGTCGCTATAAGGCCATATGTGACCAGTCTTTATCCCCCAAAGCCTATACAGTGGCTATATATTGTATACAGTGCCTAGTCTTTATGCCACAAAGCCTATATAGTGGCTTGAAATGGCCATACAGTGACCAGTCTTTATCCCCCAAAGCCTATATAGTGGCTATATATGGCCATACAGTGACCAGTCTTTATCCCACAAAGCCTCTATAACCGTTATATGCCCATACAGTGACCAGACTTTATCCCCCAAAGGCTATATAGGGGCAATATATGACAATATAGTGAACAGTTTTTATCCCCCAAAGCCTTTATAGTGGCTATGTATGGCCATACAGTGACCAGTCTTTATTCCAAAAAGCCTATATAGTGGCTATATATGGACATACAGTCACCAGTCTTTATCCCTCAAAGCCTTTATAACCGTTGTATGCCCATAGTGAACAGTCTTTATCCCCAAAAACCTATATAGTGGCTATGTATGGCCATACAGTGACCAGTCTTTATCCCACAAAGCCTATATAGTGGCTATATATGGCCATACAGTGAACAGTCTTTATCCCACAAAGGCAATATAGTGGCTATATATGGCCATAAAGTGACCAGTCTTTATCCCCCAAAGCCTGTATAACCGTTATATGCCCATACAGTGACCACACTTTATCCCCCAAAGGCTATATAGGGCCAATATATGACCATATAGTGAACAGTCTTTATCCCCCAAAGCCTATGTAGTAGCTCTATGGCCATACAGTGACCAGTCTTTATCCCACAAAGGCTATATAGTTGATATATATGACCATGTAGTGAACCGTCTTTATCCCCCAAAGCCTATGTAGTAGCTATATGGCCATACAGTGACCAGTTTTTATCCCCCAAAGGCTATATAGTGGCTATATATGGCCATATAGGGACCAGTCTTTATCCCCCGAAGCCTATATAGTCTCTATAAGGCCATATAGTGACCAGTCTTTATCCCCCAAAGCCTATATAGTGGCTATATATGGTTAAACAGTGACCAGTCTTTATCCCACTAAGCCTGCATAACCGTTATATGCCCATACAGTGACCAGTCTTTATCCCCCAAAGGCTATATAGTGGCTATATATGGCAATATAGGGACCAGTCTTTATCCCCCGAAGCCTATATAGTCTCTATAAGGCCATATAGTGACCAGTCTTTATCCCCCAAAGCCTATATAGTGGCTATATATGGTCAAACAGTGACCAGTCTTTATCCCACTAAGCCTGCATAACCGTTATATGCCCATACAGTGACTAGTCTTTATCCCCCAAAGGCTATATAGGGGCAATATATGACCATATAGTGAACAGTCTTTATCCCCCAAAGCCTATATAGTGGCTATCTATGGCCATACAGTGACCAGTCTTTATCCCCTAAAGCCTATATAGTGGCTATATATGGCCATACAGTGACCAGTCTTTATCCCACAAAGCCAATATAGTGACCAGTCTTTATCCCCCAAAGCCTATACAGTGGCTACATATGGTATACAGTGCCCAGTCTTTATGCCACAAAGCCTATATAGTGGCTTGAAATGGCCATATACAGTGACCAGTCTTTATCCCCTAAAGCCTATATAGTGGCTATATATGGCCATACAGTGACCAGTCTTTATCCCACAAAGGCTATATAGTGGATATATATGACCATATAGTGAACAGTCTTTATCCCCCAAAGCCTATGTAGTAGCTATATCCTTAGCACAACCATAGCGTAGTGATGTGGGGTGTAAAAACGGCCCTCCAAACGCCAGGGCTTTATGTCAGGGGACCCCCAGAACGTACTGATGTGGGGTGTAAAAATGGCCCTCCAAGTGCCAGTGCTTTATGACAGGGAGCCCCCAGAACGTACTGATGTGGGGTGTAAAAAGGGCCCTCCAAATGCCAGGAATCTGGATTGATGATAGCCCCAAATGCCAGTGTTTTTCAGATATTTTAAGGATTTCAATGCAATATATAAGGCCTAGATTACACTAGATTGTTAATATTTCTTTTATAATGTAAATGTATGATAAAAGGTATTATGACTACTGCCTTCATATACTTTATAACTTAATGCTTTATTAGTAGTAGTTAACCTTGAAAATCGATTATATCCTAATTTTGCAATATTTGAAATAACATGGTAAATATAGTAGTAAATCTTGTGATGGTTTTATAGCTCAATTCATTTTTTTTTGAGTTGTCAGTATGGTTGAATGCTTCTAGTTGAGCATTATCTAAAGATTTCATCAGTTATACCATATGATATAATGAATTTCATGCTAATTAGCATTTTTTTACAAATACACATTATCAGGACTTGGCACTTCTGCCTGTGATATGCACAGGATAGCATTAAAACGTTTTGATATGTTTTTTATACTACAACTTGAAAATAAAACGTTTTAGAACGTTATGGCAGTGGGGGATCTATTGTGCTCTTATACTACAACTTGAAAGTAAAACGTTTTAGAACGTTATGGCAGTGGGGGTTCATTGTGCTCTTATACTACAACTTGAAAATAAAACGTTTTAGAACGTTATGGCAGTGGGGGATTTATTGTGCTCTTATACTATAACTTGAAAGTAAAACGTTTTAGAACGTTATGGCAGTGGGGTATAGTACAAGAATACGTTTTAGAACACTATAGCAGCTGGATCTCCAAGAGCCCCTATGCAGCTGCTCATGCCAGAGTGTAATAGAGCGTTCTGCAGAAAATAAATCTTGATAGGAATACGTTTTAGAACACTATGGCAGCTGGATCTCCAAGAGCCCCTATGCAACTGCTCATGCCAGAGTGTAATAGAGCATTCTGCAGAAAATAATTCTTGATAGGAATACGTTTTAGAACACTATGGCAGCTGGATCTCCAAGAGCCCCTATGCAACTGCTCATGCCAGAGTGTAATAGAGCGTTCTGCAGAAAATAATTCTTGATAGGAATACGTTTTAGAACACTATGGCAGCTGGATCTCCAAGAGCTCCTATGCAGCTGCTCAAGCTAATAGATAATATCCCCATGGTTCTAGACCACGGGACATGGGGGTACATCATCCCGTGACATTGGGGTAGGGATGTCATTGATACCCCCAGCATTGAAACATTTCTAGAATTCTGATCATAACATCAACAAAGGTTCCTATCGATACACCATTTGTATTACAATAGCCTAATAATTTACCTTTCTAAAACTGCTAAAAACGGTGTATATATTGCCTGGAATACTATGTGACATTTTCTTTACCATGTGACATTATCTAGTGCCATCTGACGTTATCTAGTACCATCTGGCATTATCTAGTGCCATGTGACATCATCTAGTACCATGTGACGTTATCTAGTACAATGCGATGTTATCTAGTACCATGTGACATTATCTAATACCATTTGAGATTATCATAACAGAGATTGATGTGTCGGCGATTGATGTGTCGGCGATTGATGTGTCGGCGATTGAAGTAACGGAGATTGACGTAACGGAGATCAACGGAACGAATATCGACATAACGGAGATCGATGGAATGGAGATCGATGGAACGGAGATCTATGGAACGGAGATCAACGGAACGGAGATCAACGGAACATAGATACGGAACATGGATCGACGGAACGGAGACCCATGTTCAAGCATGGTAGATGGTACTAACGTATGTGGTGACCGAGTGACCGACATAGCGAGTTTATTAGCAGAGAATGACAGAACATAAATGATGGGAACGGAGATGATGGAACATAAAAGATGGGAACGGAGATGATGGGAACGGAGATGATGGGAATGGAGCTGATGGGAACGGAGATGATGGGAACGGAGATAATGGGAAAGGAGATGGTGGGAACCGAGATGGTGGGAACAGAGATGGTGGGAACAGAGATGGACAGAACGAAGATCGACGGACCGAAGATCGACGGAATGAAGATCAACGGAACGAAGATCTACCGAGCAAAGATTGACCGAACTTAGATTGACCGAACTAAGATCGATCCGAAAGAAGATCGACGTTCGAGCATGGTAGATGATACTAGAATATGTGGTGACCGAGTGACTGACAATGAGTTTATTAGTGGAACGGAGATCAATGGAACTTAGATGGTGGGAATGGAGATGGTGGGAATGGAGATGGTGGGAACGGAGATAACGGGAACAGAGATGGAAGGAAAGAAGATCGACAGAACAAAGATCGACAGAAGAAAGATCGACCGAACGAAGATCCATGTTCAAGCATGTTAGATGGTACTAGAGTACTATGTGGTGACCAAGTGACCAACATAGCAAGTTTATTAGCAGAGAATGACAGAACATAAATGATGGGAACGGAGATGATGGAACATAAATGATGGGAACGGAGATGATGGGAAAGGAGATGATGGGAACGGAGATGATGGGTAAGGAGATGATAGGAAAGGAGATGGTGGGAACGGAGATGGACGGAAAGAAGATCGACCGAACAAAGATCGACCGAACAAAGATGGATCCAAAAAAAGATCGAAGTTCGAGCATGGTAGATGGTACTAGAATATGTGGTGACCGAGTGACTGACAATGAGTTTATTAGTGGAACGGAGATCAACAGAACTTAGATGGTGGGAACGGAGATGGTGGGAACGGAGATGGTGGGAACGTAGATGGTGGGAACGTAGATGGTGGGAACGTAGATGGTGGGAATGGAGATTGATGGAACAGAGATTGACGGAACGGAGATCGACGGAACAGAGATCGACGGAATGGACATCGACGGAATGGAAATCAACGGAATGGACATCGATGGAACGGACATTGACAGAATGGAGATCAACAGAACGGAGATCAACGGAACCAAGATCAACAAAACGGAGATCAATGGAATGGAGATTGACAGAATGGAGACCTCCGTTTGAGCATGGTAGAGCGTACTAGATTATGTAGTGACCGAGTTACCGACATAGCGAGTTTATTAGCGGAACCGAGATCGACGGAACATTGATGGTGGGAGCGGAGATCGATGGAATATAGATGGTGGGAACATAGATGGTGGGAATGGAGATGGTGGGAACAGAGATGGTGGGAATGGAGATGATGGGAACGGAGATAATGGGAACAGAGATGGAAGGAACGGAGATAATGGGAACAGAGATGGAAGGAACGAAGATCGACAGAACAAAGATCGACCGAACGAAGATCTAACAAACAAAGATCTAACAAACGAAGATCTAACAAACAAAGATCTAACAAACTAAGATCCATGTTCGAGCATGTTAGATGGTACTAGAGTATGTGGTGACCGAGTGACCAACATAGCGAGTTTATTAGCAGAGAATGACAGAACATAAATGATGGGAATGGAGATGATGGAACATAAATGATGGGAACGGAGATGATGGAAAAGGAGATGGTGGGAAAGGAGATGATGGGAACGGAGATGGTGGGAACGGAGATGGACGGAAAGAAGATCGACCGAACAAAGATCTACCGAACAAAGATCGACAGAATGGAGATCGACAGAACGGAGATCAACAGAACGGAGATCAACAAAACGGAGATCAATGGAATGGAGATTGACAGAATGGAGACCTCCGTTTGAGCATGGTAGATCATACTAGATTATGTAGTGACCGAGTTACCAACATAGCGAGTTTATTAACGGAACCGAGATCGACGGAACATTGATGGTGGGAGCGGAGATCGATGGAATATAGATGGTCGGAACATAGATGGTGGGAATGGAGATGGTGGGAACAGAGATGGTGGGAACGGAGATGGAAGGAACGAATATCGACAGAGCAAAGATCGACCGAACGAAGATCTAACAAACGAAGATCTAACGAACGAAGATCCATGTTCGAGCATGTTAGATGGTACTAGAGTATGTGGTGACTGAGTGACCAACATAGCGAGTTTATTAGCAGAGAATGACAGAACATAAATGATGGGAATGGAGATGATGGAACATAAATGATGGGAACGGAGATGATGGGAAAGGAGATAGTGGTAACGGAGATGATGGGAAAGGAGATGATGGGAACGGAGATGGTGGGAACAGAGATGGACGGAAAAAAGATCGACCGAACAAAGATCGACCGAACAAAGATCTACCGAACAAAGATTGACCGAACAAAGATTGACCGAACGAAGATGGATCCGAAAGAAGATCGACGTTTGAGCATGGTAGATGGTACTAGAATATGTGGTGACCGAGTGACTGACAATGAGTTTATTAGTGGAAAAGAGATCGACGGAACATAGATGGTGGGAACGGAGATGGTGGGAACGGAGATCTCCGTTTGAGCATCGTAGACCGTACTAGATTATGTGGTGACCGAGTTACCGACATAGCGAGTTTAATAGCGGAACCCAGATCGATGGAACATAGATGGTGGGAGCAGAGATCGATGGAACATAGATGCTGGGAACATAGATGATGGGAACGGAGATGGCGGGAACGGAGATGGTGGGAAAGGAGATGGTGAGATCGGAGATCGACGAAACGGAGATGGTCGGAACAGAGATCAACGGAACGGAGATCAACGGAACGGAGATGGTGGGAATGGAGATCACAGAACGGAGATCGAGGGAACGGAGATGGTGGGAGCAGAGATCAACGGAACGGAGATCAACGGAACGCAGATGGTGGGAACGGAGATCGACGGAACAGAGATTGACGGAAAGGAGATCAACGGAACTGACGGAAGCTGCCATAAAGTTCTAAAACGTATTCCTATCAGTGAATATTTTTACAAAACGTTCTAGTATGTAGACATCTAGCTGCCATAACGTTCTAAAACGTATTCCTATCAGTGAATACTTTTTACAAAACGTTCTAGTATGTAGACATCTAGCTGCCATAACGTTATAAAACGTATTCCTATCAGTGAATATTTTTATAAAACGTTCTAGTATGTAGACATCCAGCTGCCATAATATTCTAAAACGTATTCCTATCAGTGAATATTTTTATAAAACGTTCTAGTATGTAGACATCCAGCTGCCATAACGTTCTAAAACGTATTCCTATCAGTGAATATTTTTTATAGAACGTTCTAATACGTTCTTACATGAGCAAGTAAAAAGAACAAAAATGCCAGTACGTACTAAAACGTATTTTCTTTGCAATTAGAGGTACTAATGTGTATTTGCTATAGAACTGCCAGAACGTTTTAATGAGTTTTGCTTTTGAAGCTGGACCTACCAGAGTAGGACAATGTGTATTGAGCATCACAATTTACATTAAATAAAGAGGAAAATCAGTCCTTAATTACACATTATTACGTTCTGGGAGCCAAAAACTTGAAAAATCCATTACACATATTACGTTCTGGCAGTCCCCTGACAGAAAGCACTGGCATTTGGAGGGCCTTTTTTACACCCCACATCAGTACGTTCTGGGGGTCCCATGACATAAAGCACTGGCGTTTTGAGGGCCGTTTTTACACCCCACATCAGTACGTTCTGGGGGTCCCTTGACATAAAGCACTGGCGCTCCTAAGGATATGGCCATACAGTGACCAGTCTTTATCCCCCAAAGGCTATATAGGGGCTATGTATGCCCATATAGGAACCAGTCTTTATCCCCCGAAGCCTATTTAGTTGCTATAAGGCCATATGTGACCAGTCTTTATCCCCAAAAGCCTATACAGTGGCTATATATGGTATACAGTGCCTAGTCTTTATGCCACAAAGCCTATATAGTGGCTTGAAATGGCCATACAGTGACCAGTCTTTATCCCACAAAGCCTATATAGTGGCTATATATGGCCATACAGTGACCAGTCTTTATCCCACAAAGCCTGTATAACCGTTATATGCCCATACAGTGACCAGACTTTATCCCCCAAAGGCTATATAGGGGCAATATATGTAGGTAGGACAACGCATTTTGTGATAATGGTCAGAATCCATCGTGTAATACGTCAAAATGACGGGGGGATCAATCGGAGTCCGGAACTACAAAGATTATTGATCTACTACTGATAGTTTTTTTTTCATGATTTTTTGAAAAAAAAAACTGGGCTTCATCTACCTGTCAGTTTGTGTCAGTCTGATAACTATACCATTCTCCCTTGTGCTCATGGGTCAAAGTATCTCAACCAAGTGGACCTAGTATAGGAGAGTATACACATTTTTTCCAAGTATATTTAGGGCAGAGAGTCTTTCTATTAGAGAATTATGTGTCATTTGCACATACAATCCTAAATATTTCGTAAAACTTCTATAAATAAAGGATCCTTACAACATATTTCTTGTATGTCATCTTTATCAAACATACACAGTCTACATATCCAATATTGTTTGGTGATATTATTGCTAGGTAAATGCCATCTGTGAAGTATGCAACTTGGTTACAGAGATCAAATGCAAATGTGTGTACCTCTAACCTCTAAATAGAGGCATTAATGAGCAATTTCAGATTTTGAGTCAGTTCATCAACAGTTAGTGCTCTGCGTTTTCCAGATCTGATGTCCTTCTGGGAGAAGACGAAGACTTTCTCCTGAATAGCCTCTTGTTGGAGCAAATATTGCCGGAAACGGAGTTGGGCCTGTAGCACTTTTACCTTTGCAGTTTTTGCCTTGATAGGGCTCAGGATACTTTCCAGCTCTGCAATAGACCGCAGGAGGCCATGTGGTGCTATGTCTGTGGCATAGGTTTCCATTTGTTGCTGCTTTTTCCGCTTAGCATCCTCTGCTTTCCTGAATCTTTCCGCAAGTATTTGGCGGCGAATCTTTGCAATCTCAGCTCTTCTTTGTTTGAATTTTTCCTGTGTTGCCTTTCTCTGCCTTTTTGCATCATTCATGATTTGTCTTACCTGATCATCATCTTTTTCCTCTAGCCAAGCCATTGTCTCATTCTGAGCAAACATTACTTATGACTCACATGCCAAAAGTGAGATATTTGGCTTGGTCTTCATGAGGTGATCAATGTGGGCAAACACAGATTCTGCAAACTTGTTGGTTTTAGGCACACTCTTTGTTTTCTCACGCCTTTCTTCACTCTGGTCTTGCGCATGAATACCACCTGGGAGATGATCAGTGAAGAGGCGCTCTGCAAGCTTTGTCATTGCAGGGAGCACGATACTCAGAATGGTAAGTACATTTGCATCAAGCTCATTTGGCTCCAATAAGGCCTGATATGTTGAGTCCCTGTTGACCATGGTGTCTCTGTTGAACGGCAGAAGTTTTCCACACATGAAAGCATGTGGGTTGTTTGAGGCATCCTTCAGAAATTGTGTTAATTCCAGATACTTTCCATTCATATCCAGAATGTGAATGTCTTTATCCTCAAGGATGTTCCAAAGGGGAGTGGTTATCAACTTTGAAATCAACCCTAGCACCTTCACTCCAGCCATTAGTTCTGGCTTCTTAAGGTCAGACAGGACAGCTTTCAGTAATCGGTTGGTCTGATGCGCCTCAAGGAAAGTTTGCAGTTCTTCACGTAGAAGGTATACATAGCCAGCATTTGCAAACAAGATGTTGAATCTATTGCCCCTGAATGGTGTCATAGGCAGTGAGTGGAAACTGTTCTCATCCAGGAATGGTTTCGCATGGTCAGTGAATGGAGAGTGAGCACCACTTTTCATGTCAGCTCCTCTGGCAAAAGCTTTGCAGTTTGTCCTCACTAATCTGACGGCTCCAGACTCGCCCGGCTGAACCATGCAAGCATCAGCAACTGGTACTTGACCATCACACAAGGCTATCTCTGCCTCACCAATGGCAGCATTCGCCACCTCGGCGAAGTGTACAAGGGAGTGTAGTCCACAGAAGAAATGCAAAAGTTTGCCTGTAGTATGCTGCTCTGCAGGAGAGAGATCTGTATTCCCTGCTCTCAGAATTGGAATGAGTTCCTCTCTGGCCTCCTCTATGAGTTCCCCAAGCTTTATCTCGGTTGCAGCTCTGTCCGACATTTGGGAAGCTATATTCAACAGAATATGTTTTCCAGCATTGGTAGATGTGGAAGATAGAGTGTCAATGTCCTGGACTATCTCTTGCAATCTACACATTACATCAGCAGCAGATTTGGTAGGGATTTCTCTTATTCCTAAAACCCATACTCTTCCCGTCTTGTCAGACACATGAAATCCCTCCATCTTGGTGTTTAGCTTTATCGTCTCATCTGTCTGAATGTTGGTATCTTTCTCCTTTGAGAGCTCCTCTGCCAGTTGCTTTTGTGCGAGAACTAATCTCTCAATGTTCATATTGTTCAATGTAGATTTACATGGGAAATCTGAGAGGACCTTACCCATAAGCTCACCAAAAGCTGTGGCAACAGGCTTAATCATCCGTACACTCACTCTGCACTTAAGAGCCTTCATCATACACTTACGCATCTCTGGTGTGTAGCCATCCTCACACTTTGTTTGGACAATTTCACATGTTTCAAACTCACCTCTGAGCTCAGCATTTTCTTTTTGTAGCTCTTTTATTTCATTTGTTTTCTCATCTATCACTTTCTCTTTCATTTAGATTGTAATCTTGTGCTGCAATAACTCACCCTCAAGATTGTCAACCTTTTTCGAAAGCTTACTTGCCTTTTGTTTGTAGTGAGTTAGGAGTGAATTTTGACATTTTAATTTTGCATTTTTTACAGATATTCTCCATGACTGGGCGCTAATCTCTTTACGAAGGATTCTTTTCCTTTTCCTCAAATGTGACAATGTGTTTCTCTGTTTTCTGCCTACAGTTTTGAGATTCAATGCTTTTTCTCTTATTTCTGATGTTCTTTTGATCAAGTCTTGGTCTTTTTCACTTTCATGTAAAACTTGATTAAGTTCGAGGACGAAGTCATTACAAACTTGTTTGTAGGCACATACATCTTTTCCCACATGTTGTGGATGTTCTTTGGTTATGGTATAATTTCCGTTTCCCTTACGTGGCAAGTGAAACTCCTCTTCTAGAAAAGATCTGTATGCCTCCTGATATTTTGTGTCCTTGTTATTAATGCTTTTACACAGATTTTTGTTCCTCTTTGAGAGTTTTTTCAACCACTTAACAACTGCCTCTTTAGTTGGAAGTGGAGCACTTGAAATAATGATCTGTTGATTTATAAATTGTACAGTCGGGAAATCTCCATGCTTCTCCTTGAAGTCAATCACCTGCTTGTTTGTGAGTACCGCAGGTGTAGGCATAATGATGGTACTTTGGGCGTTGCCACTGTATATAAAAGAGAGAAAAAAAGATCATTTTATTGGAACATATTATGATAGTATAAGAAACCATCACGAGTGGGAAAAGAAATCATGTTTTTCATAGCTAAACTGTGTTATGGGGAAGTATTATCTCATTATTGGACCACTGGGTGTATAGGTTTAACCATTATTTCTACAAATCTTTAAATAGGCCCCCTAGGCGTTACCTGCATCCATGATGCTTCACACAAAAAGAATCTTGTTGATTCATAAATTTCCAGGGAACCAGTTAGCATTACTCAAAGTGATAGTTCTGAAGGTGCACTCAAATACAGCAAAAACGCTACTGACAGTTCAAACTGTCAATGGTGGAAAATATTCCTGTCAGTGACAGTAATGCAGACTTTGCCCTTGAATTACACTATGTATTACATTTTATCATGCTTACTCCAGTAGGTATATGCAGGGATTTTGACAGGACCACCCCCTGCACCATAGATGTATTAATCTTGTGAATGCCGCATGAGATACGCCCTATTGTGCATAGGCTATACACCAGTGAAAGAAATTCTCAAATATTCCTATCAGAAGCAGAATTATTGCCATTTATAGATCCAAGTATTATGAGGATTGTAATTCATTTGAAACACTTTCAAATCACTTGATAATGCATGATCATATCTATTACGGTACCATGAAACTTTATCTATAAGCTAAACTCAGTTATAAGTGTAAGTATAAGTTTGAGAGAAAAGATTAGGTTTACAATATAAATGTGTGTCTGTTTTTTTAGGGGTCTTGGGGTTTGGTATTTAGTGAGTATTAGGGCACAGAAATGTATCTTTTTCACCCAAGAATAGCCCTATCCAGGGCAACAAGAACGGTATCAGAATGTTCACACATGGGGTTCTCACTGTACTAGTGTGCCACCTGGGTTTCAACCTGTGCACTAATTACCTCAGCCCTCTGTATGCACTATTGAACCCACGGGAAGCTCATGGCACAATGCTGTCATCTGGTGTCAGAATATATTTGAATTGGCTGGCGGTAGGCTGTATCATCTACTTTCTAAAATTAATGTTTTTAGTCATATTAGGCCTGTCTGTGGTAGGCTGTCTTAGATAAACATGCTCCCTGACAGTAATAAGTTCCTCTAAAGTGCTTTATTTGGATACAGCATAATGTGTTTAGAACACATAATATTATTGCCCTTATGTTTTTATCACGAGAGGTTTTTACTCTTTATCAAAATGGGATTTTATGCATGATCAACATCTTGTTTTATATGCCATGTTACCTTATAAATACAGGTGTACCCCATAGCTATATTGGTCCACTGAATACCTACCCACAGTGAAAGATTGGCTACCTCAAGCACTGGTCGTTTTCTTCTTCTCACTGCCTGCTCAGACAATCAGTAAGGGCTATACATGGTTGATTGGTATGCTTTAGGAAAACAGCTGTCACCAGTTTTAGCCAGCATATTTTTACACCAATCCAAATGAATAGTACTCAGAAACCTTCATTCTAGGTAGGGGTGGGGGTTTTGGGGGGTTTTAGTGGGTGCTTGGATATTCTAGCTGCCTGTACATATCACCCAATTTTGTCATGCATCATATTGAATAGTAATTATTATGACAGAAAATAAAATGACATACGTACCAAGTCTGCTCAGTCAGGGGAGTCCATATGTACGAGATGAAACCAATCCAAAATGAGACTGCATGTGATTGACCCTCCTTTTCAGGGAGGCAGCACCAGTGCCCTCTTAGAAAAACCGTTCCAATTTACCTTCTAGCAACGCAGGTGTATTTATTTCACCAATTAAAATAGCATTGTAAATCAACTAGAACTTAACAGATAACGCAGGGAATTAAACATATAACCTTTCCCTTTCCCATGCTGATGTAAATTGTTATTATGAGACACTTTATAACCAAGAAATCCATTGTTTTATTTGGTGTGTTTAGCACTGTGACATATGCAGGCCTGGGATCCCGGCCTCTGCTTGCCCTACCTAATATATGACCATATAGTGAACAGTTTTTATCCCCCCGAAGCCTATATAGTGGCTATGTATGACCATACAGTGACCAGTCTTTATGCCACAAAGCCTATATATTGGCTATATATGGCCATACAGTGACCAGTCTTTATCCCACAAAGGCTATATAGTAGATATATATGACCATAAAGCCTATACAGTGGCTATATATGGTATACAGTGCCCAGTCTTTATGCCACAAAGCCTATATAGTGGCTTGAAATGGCCATACAGTGACCAGTCTTTATCCCACAAAGCCTATATAGTGGCTATATATGGCCATACAGTGACCAGTCTTTATCTCACAAAGGCTATATAGTGGATATATATGACCATAATAGTGAACAGTCTTTATCCCCCAAAGCCTATGTAGTAGCTATATGGCCATACAGTGACCAGTCTTTATCCCCCAAAGGCTATATAGGGGCAATATAGGACCATAAAGTGAACAGTCTTTATCCCCCAAAGCCTATATAGTGGCTATGTATGGCCATACAGTGACCAGTCTTTATCCCACAAAAACTATTTACCGAAATTCCCGCGTACTACCCGCGGGTTGTACGCGAACCAAACACAGCTTTCATTTGATACCAAACATGCCTATATAGGGTGCGGGTTATACAAGGGTTTTTATTATTATAGAACAGTACTAAAATATGAATTTTCAGATCCAGAAACGGGTTATAGGATTCTCCCAAGTTGGGGGTGCGGGTTATACGCGAGATGCAGGTTATACGCGGGAATTTACGGTAGTAGCTATATATGGCCATGCAGTGACCAGTCTTTATCCCACAAAGGCTATATAGTGGATATATATGACCATAATTATGGTGACCAGTCTTTATCCTCCAAAGCCTATGTAGTAGCTATGTGGCCATACAGTGACCAGTCTTTATCCCCAAAAGGCTATATAGGGGCTATATATGGCCATATAGGAACCAGTCTTTATCCCCCGAAGCCTATTTAGTCGCTTTAAGGCCATATAGTGACCAGTCTTCATCCCCCGAAGCCTATATAGTGGCTATATATGGCCAAACAGTGACCAGTCTTTATCCCACAAAGCCTGTATAACCGTTATATGCCCATACAGTGACCAGTCTTTATCCCTCAAAGGCTATATAGGGGCTATGTATGGCCATACAGTGACCAGTCTTTATCCCCCAAAGCCTATACAGTGGCTATATATGGTATACAGTGCCCAGTCTTTATGCCACAAAGCCTATATAGTGGCTTGAAATGGCCATACAGTGACCAGTCTTTATCCCACAAAGCCTGTATAACCGTTATATGCCCATACAGTGACCAGACTTTATCCCCCAAAGGCTATATAGGGGCAATATATGACCATATAGTGAACAGTCTTTATCCCCCAAAGCCTATGTAGTAGCTATATGGCCATACAGTGACCAGTCTTTATCCCCTAAAGCCTATATAGTGGCTATATGGCCAAACAGTGACCAAGACTGGCCACTGTATGGGCATATAACGGTAATAAAGCCTTTGTGGCACAAAGACTGGTCACTGTATACCATATATAGCCCTTGTATAGGCTTTGGGGGATAAAGACTGGTCACGATATGGTCATATATAGCCAAGATATAGGCTATGGGGGATAAAGACTGTTCACTCTATGGGTATATATTGCCCCTATAAAGCCTTTGTAGGATAAAGACTGGTCACTGTATGGCCATTTATAGCCACTATATAGCCTTTGGGGGATAAAGACTGGTCACTGTATGGCCATATACCTACTACATAGGCGTTGTGGGATAAAGACTGGTCAATATATGGCCTTATAGCGACTATATAGGCTTTGGGGGATAAAGTTCCTGACTTTTAAATGATGAGCATGTGTAAGAGGGTGAACATAGTATTATATGTATCACGATTGTCCATTTGATTGATGTGAATAGTTTGTTGACTGGTGAAGATTGTACCCGCTCCTACCAGTTCTATGACGGAATAGTGATATATTTTGCCACTTGGTGACAGGGCAGATGGTGTGCCCCCCAGCCCCCAGCACCCAGCCCCCAGCCCCCAGCTCCCAGCCCCCAGCTCCCAGCCCCCAGCACCCAGCACCCAGCACCCAGCACCCAGCACCCAGCACCCAGCACCCAGCACCCAGCACCCAGCACCCAGCACCCAGCACCCAGCACCCAGCACCCAGCACCCAGCCCCCAGCTCCCAGCCCCCAGCACCCAGCCCCCAGCCCCCAGCTCCCAGCCCCCAGCACCCAGCCCCCAGCCCCCAGCTCCCAGCCCCCAGCACCCAGCCCCCAGCACCCAGCTCCCAGCCCCCAGCACCCAGCCCCCAGCTCCCAGCTCCCAGCCCCTAGCCCCTAGCCCCAGCCCCAGCCCGCGGCCCCCAGCCCCCAGAACCCAGCCCCTCGCACCCAGCACCCAGCAACCAGCCCCAGCCCCAGCACCCAGCCCCCAGCTCCCAGCCCCTAGCCCCTAGCCCCAGCCCCAGCCCGCCGCCCCCAGCCCCCAGAACCCAGCCCCTAGCACCCAGCACCCAGCCCAAGCCCCAGCACCCAGCCCCCAGCCCCCAGCCCCAGCACCCAGCCCCTAGCACCCAGCCCCCAGCCCCCAGCCCCCAGCACCCAGCTCCCAGCCCCCAGCCCAAGCACCCAGCCCCCAGCACCCAGCACCCAGCCCCCCAGCCTCCCAGCCCCCAGCCCAAGCACCCAGCCCCCAGCACCCAGCACCCAGCCCCCAAGCCTCCCAGCCCCCAGCCCAAGCACCCAGCCCCCAGCACCCAGCTCCCAGCCCCCAGCCCCAGCACCCAGCACCCAGCACCCAGCACCCAGCACCCAGCCCCCCAGCCTCCCAGCCCCCAGCCCAAGCACCCAGCCCCCAGCACCCAGCCCCCAGCACCCAGCCCCCAGCACCCAGCCCCCAGCACCCAGCCCCCAGCACCCAGCCCCCAGCACCCAGCCCCCAGCACCCAGCCCCCAGCACCCAGCCCCCAGCACCCAGCCCCCAGCACCCAGCCCCCAGCACCCAGCCTCCAGCACCCAGCCCCCAGCACCCAGCCTCCAGCACCCAGCCCCCAGCCCAAGCACCCAGCCCCCAGCACCCAGCCCCCAGCACCCAGCACCCAGCCCCAGCCCCCAGCCCCAGCACCCAGCCCCGAGCACCCAGCACCTAGCCCCAGCACCTAGCCCCCAGCTCCCAGCCCCCAGCACCCAGCCCCCAGCACCCAGCCCCCAGCACCCAGCCCCCAGCACCCAGCTCCCAGCCCCCAGCCCCCAGCCCCCAGCCCCCAGCACCCAGCCCCCAGCACCCAGCCCCCAGCACCCAGCCCCCAGCACCCAGCCCCCAGCACCCAGCCCCCAGCACCCAGCCCCCAGCACCCAGCCCCCAGCACCCAGCCCCCAGCACCCAGCCTCCAGCACCCAGCCCCCAGCACCCAGCCCCGAGCACCCAGCACCCAGCCCCGAGCACCCAGCACCCAGCACCCAGCCCCAGCCCCCAGCCCCAGCACCCAGCCCCGAGCACCCAGCACCTAGCCCGCAGCCCGCCGCCCCCAGCACCCAGCTCCCAGCCCCCAGCCCCCAACTCCCAGCCCCTAGCCCCAGCACCCAGGACCCAGCCCGCCGCCCCCAGCCCCCAACTCCCAGCCCCTGGCCACAGCACCCAGGACCCAGCCCCGAGCACCCAGCACCTAGCCCCAGCACCTAGCCCGCAGCCCGCCGCCCCCAGCACCAAGCCCCAGCCCCCAGCCCCCAGCACCCAGTCCCCAGCCCCCAGCATCCAGCCCGCCGCCCCCAGCCCCGAGCACCCAGCCCCCAGCCCCAGCCCCCAGCCCCAGCACCTAGCCCCCAGCCCCCAGTCCCCAGCCCCCAGCACCCAGCCCCCAGCCCCCAGCCCCCAGCCCCCAGCCCCCAGCTCCCAGCCCCCAGCCCCCAGCCCCCAGCCCCCAGCACCCAGCACCCAGCACCCAGCACCCAGCACCCAGCACCCTGCCCCAAGCCACCAGCCCCCAGCCCCAGCACCCAGCTTCCAGCCCTCATTGCCTCCTGCCCGTGCCCCATCCGCACAGCCCCTAGCCGCCAGCCCCATCTGATGCCCCAGCCCGTGCCCTCTATGCCTGGCCACAACCTTGGCAAAGCACTCCTACAGCAGGGCACTGGAAAGGTAGGCATGATGTGGTCATCCTGTTTATAGGATGCACGTTGGAATACTGGCGATCAGTCGGTCAATTGGGCATCCTATAACAAAAGGATGCCCACAGCAAAAGGGCATACCTATTTTATAGGATGAACACTGCTGAGGCGGCTGCATAAAGACTGGTCACTGTATGGTAATATATAGCCACTATATATAGGCTTTGGGGGATAAAGACAGGGATATAGTCTTCGGGCATTATACAGGGCTGTGCTGTGGGGCTTGACCCTCTTCCTTTCCTATATTAGGGGTCCTAAGTGTCCTGTGGCAGAGGTATCCCAAAAGTATACTAAAGGCCAACTGAGACGCTCCTCCACTGGCCACATACCTTTACAACCCCTAGCCAATGATTTACCGGGGACCGTTTTTATAGCACTAAAATAGTCTTGGTAATCCAGTTATTTCAGCTTCCAGTTCCAGTGGCTGATTATCAGCAACACAATATGTAATTAGTACTAAAAAACTCAGACCAACTGATGACATTGATTACTTCTTGGTCTATAGCACTACAATAACACTCTCTCACACACAAACAAACACATACAGTCATGTTATTCTATACCTTGGCTAAGACAAATTATTGGTAATACCATTTGGAAAAGAAAGAATAATGTAGTATAATATTCCTTACCATACATGTTATAAATGTAACTGTTAAATATTATCTAAAGTTGATATATATCATACTCCATTCTCAGCCATGGGAATTTTATGGGAATCATTGATATTGGTTTGGACCCCCCCCCTATGACCTTAATTCGACTATCCATTGATCTACCTTACAGTGTCTTTTGATCAGGAACGGAACCGTATTATCAAGGGTTGACTGTATTTATATGGGAGGTGCGGTGGGTAAGCAAACCACTTGAATGTGACATCCAGGTAGGGTGACTCTCAATGAGCCAGATATATATATATAAGAACAGAGATTATGTATTATGTATTATGAGGTTCACATTAGCACATACATTTAATACAATACATTGTACATTTACATAATGAAACCTGTTGATTTACCTTAACCTATATACAATTAAAAATAGAGTTTGATGTTATGACCCTCTCGTTTGCCTATCATGGTAAGGTTACCTAGGCATGTAAGTTTGGGATCAGGTTTTTCATGACGTATCTACCAGCCTGCCTAACGCCACCCCAAAGGCTGTGGACATAGGTGGGCGGGTCTGACAGTGTGAGACTAGCCACATGGTGCTACTGTAAATTCCCGCGTATAATCCGCTTTTTGCGTATAACCCACACCCCCAACTTAGGAGAATCCTATAACCCGTTTCTGGATCTGAAAATTTATTTTTTAATACTATTCTATAATAATAAAACCCTCGTATAACCCGCACCCAATATAGGCATGTTTGGTATCAAATGAAAGCTGTGTTTGGTTCGCGTACAACCCGTGGGTAGTACGCGGGAATTTACGGTACTAGCGGGAGCAAAAAAAAGTGTATTTCGAGGGAAATACTTATTCAAGGTCTGTGGTAGTGAGCGGACACTTAAATCGATTTGAAACTTATTCAAGGCTTGCCTGAAGAAAGCTGATTGGGGGCCTATCTATATGAATGTAATCATATAAATGAGAGATGACAATTTATTTTGAACACGTATACGGTTGAGTTAGATAATATGTGTCCTTTGTACAGAGTTAAGAAGGACAGGGCACCCTGGATCACCGACCATTTCGGATATTTATCTTCATCCTTCATTTTGCCAATAGCCCTGATGAACTCTGGCTTCATATAAGGTTTGTGTATCTCATTTCGTTTTGCTACCAGCGAAGCATTCATCATGCCAAGCGCCTTAACACCATCCAGAACTTGGTTGAAAGTTGCCTCTCTCCAAGAGTTCATGTAACAATGTGGCTATAGTGGACAGGGCTGTGACCAAGCCGTCCTGAATATCTTGTAGATATTTATCTAAAGCTTTGATTGGGGGAGGTAGCTCTAGAAAAATTTCTTTGTCAGTGTTCTGCACTAGTAGTTTCATATTTCGATCAAATCCTCGTGCTAGGTGTGGATTAACATCATTACCTGCCTCTTTAATTGCGGCATTTTCCTCGTCCTCTTTAAAGAGTGAGGCCAAAGCCCCATCTTCCAGTGCTGGAAGGCTCTCGGCTGTTTTTGATGTGTTGTTTACCTCTGTTGAGCCCCCATTTTGAATCTTGTCGTCTCCCGAGTCGTCCGAGATCCCATGTTGGCTGCTTAGGGTTTTGCTAAGTTCATCATCAACGGACATTTGTGAGGCAACCTCCCACTACTGACCATAAATATGTGCAGTATTCCATAGATTATACATGGGTTTGGCAAAACTGTTATATCCTCCAAACATAGACATGCTCGCCATCATTTATTGCTACTGCTAAAGCAGCGCCTGAGTTTGACCTTGAATAAAATGCGGTGTTAGAGCTGTCAGTCCAGCGCCATGCTGGCCGCTCATTGGCTAGATGTTTGGTGAGGGTCCCACCATGCCTCCAGCCTATTGTATGTCTGTCGCAGAACTTACGTCAAAGTCTTTGCTTTTGACTGACGAGTTTGATCTTTATATCTCTTAGCTTGATACGCATCTTTCAATGCTTTATCTTGCTGTTTCGACTTGTTATTTGTCGATTGTTTTGGATTTTATTGTTTGCAACTTTTGAACGCCCAGAGCCGATGGCAATGGTGTGTCACAAACAAGTCCAATTGGATCTGTCCAGTAAAAGTAACAAATCGCTAGTTTTATGACTGCTACCGCTAACAAAAAGGGGCACAAGTTTGTCACAAAGGCTTGTTGGTATCTCAGTCGACTACAATGTGTGCATCATGTGTACATAATATGTACATCATGATTTTATTCCCAGATTTCAATCCTATATATGTACATCCTATTTACCTAATGTGTACATCATCTGTCCGCCATATGTACATCATATGTACATCATAATCCTATTTCTAGATTTCAATCCTATATGTACATATTTACATCATGTGTACATCATAGGGTAGAAGGTGGCATGAGCCATCCAGCATATATCATAATGCAAGGTCCTAATCTGTACATCATCTGTACTTCATGGGAACGTTATTGTACATCATAGTTATGTCACATGTATATCATATGTGACTCATAGGGCTGCATATATATTTCTAGGTGCCTCATATTTACATCATATGTTGGTATTCCATATTTTATATATGTGGCCGCATAAAATATTACTAGGATCATAGGTACATCATATGTGCATCATGTGTATGTCATATATTCATCATATCATTAGTTGATGATCCTACTATTTCTTTGTTTGCCCTACTCTTATCAAATACTAGCTGGAAATTATGAATTGAAAAAGAAATCTGTGATATACACACTTGTATACCGTACCGTCGCGATTTAGCGCCGGGGCGCTCTTCAATTTGGAGGGGTCTTTATATCCAAGACAGGCGCTTATTCAAGATCCTATTTTAGTGCTTAAGGAACCTTTCAAGACCCCTGTACCCCCTGCGCTTATACAAGACCGGCGCTCTTTTAAAACCGGCGCTTAATCGCGACGGTACGGTACTCTTATAGTCCATGTTTTACATAAAGACATTTTTGACTGTACCGATACTTTTCATATAAAGGTAAAGTATGTGTAAAAAATCGGGCAAACTCAAGCTTTATGAACGTTGTCAAACTAATACGGCAAATAAAGAAAATCCTGTTCTTAAAAATCGTATTCTTAAAACCTTGTTCTTATGGACGTCATATTTATGTTATAGTCAACAGCTGTTGGTTTGGGACCGTTTGTACATCATCTGTATATAATGGTTACGTCATTGTACATCATATTGATGTCATACATATATATATATATATATATATATATATATATATATATATATATATATATATATATATATATATATATATATCATGTTGCCCGAGGGGGGCCGTGGGTAGAGGGCATTTGATACAGATATTGACATGATCCTCGATCCTCCCGCAATCCCCGATCCTACCCAGATTGTCAATCCTCCTCTGATTCCCGATCCTCCCGATAATTTGTACCTACTGGATTATATTGATAGTAATGGGATTATAATGGTACCAATTGGATTTCGATGGTAACTACAGGATTACATTTGTACCTAATGGATTCTATTAGTACATATTCTATTGGTCCCTATTTGGTTATATTGGTACCTATAGGATTTTACTGGATTCTCTAATCCTCACCTTAACAATTGCCCCCAGTGTTAGAGATTGGTGAAAACACTTTGATATAATTTACATGCTGTACACATTAGGGAAAGGCAGTATAAGGATAATATGACATACACATGATGTACACATGATGTATACGGGGTTTGGGTGGGTATGGATGTGCATATGACGTACATATGATGTTCAGTGTTAGAGAAGGGAAAACACCATGATGACGTACAGATGATGTATGAATGATGTACAAATATACATGTATTTATCAAATACAATGACGAACAAACGATATACATTGATGGACAAGGGATGTAAATCTGATGTCCAATGATCTACAATGGTTTACACATTTGGGGAGGCAATATGATATACATATGACATATACATGATGCACATATGAAGTACATATACTGTACACCTGATATACACCCTTGAGAGAGTGTACATATGACGAACACGTGATGTACTTATGATGTACACATTATGTATTGGGTCCTACCATTAAAGAACAAGATGTGCAGATGACACACAGATGACGTAAAGATGATGTATTTATGATGCGTATATGATGTCCATGATGTACCATAATGTTCCACTATGCACATGATGTACAATGACATGCAATGACGTACACACTTCTGGGTGAATTATGATGTAAAAAAGAATGTAGTTCTAGTAAAAATCTGGGCCTAATCAATTTGGACCTAACAAAACCTGGCCTGACACCTGTGGGCGTTCCATTCGTAATTCAAGATGTGAGAGGGCAGGGAGGGGTAGGTATTTTGTCTCTGTAGATAAAGACCCATCCATCTACTAACACACCTCCCAGTCCTCCCCTAATATCCACCATTTGGTACCATCATATTGCACTAACAGAGACCAGATGCCTTGTGCCAACTGACATGTATGGCAAGATATAACACTCGACTATGTCACTGTAGACCTTTCTGGACCCCTCACCACCACCTCCACAGCTGTTGGCAAGGAAGAATGCTACTGCACTCTGAAGTATGAGAGCAACGGTGTGTACATAATATGTAATATCATACGGAATAACATGGCACAGGAGGTTATAGAGTACAAGTTGGGAACTGATAATACATGGGCTCGAACTATCAGGAAACTCGTTATCAATCATTTTCACAAACTTTATGTGTCTCTACAATAGATGGTGAAGCCAAAGAAAAGTTTGTTTGGGGTCAACCCTGACCATGCCTATTAAAACAGAGCCGACGTTTTTTCTTGCAATTTTTGAGGATTTTTCAGATAATTTTTCATATTATTTTTCTTTTTTTTTACTCCGAAAGGGTGGCCGCCAGGCACCACTAGTGTGTTGGATAATTATGATTTTTGCACTTTGGCCAGAATTCAGTATGGGTGCCGCCATTTTTTTAAGAGTCACAACACAATTTAATTTTTATTACATATATGTAAAAGTGATAAGAGTACAATTATCAACCTTTGATAGGCTACATGCAAGTAGTTTTTACATTGTCTATCCTCCTTAAATTGGACCTAAGGAATCCAATTGTTCTATTGGTTTGTTGATAATACAGCTGATTGCTTAGAAACAGCTATTCTTATTTTGTATCTGCCTAACAACACACATTTCCATGCTCCTGAGTTTTTGTATAATCTATGCCCCCTCTTATGTTGACCTAAGGAAATCAATGGCTCTGAGAGGGTTGTGAAAGCATGAAACAAATTCCAAATTCGGTTTGAATGCAACAGGCTTGTTTATTCAGGTAGTATGCGAACAGATGCAGAAATCACCAGAGATATGCAAAGTATATGATCACGGCCACTCAGGACAAAATAGATATTATAGTTCAACTAGGTTGGCTCGAAGTAATGTACATCAGCTGTACATCATGGAATGTCCACGTAGCAGCAACTCTGTAGTAGAGATGGGTTTGGGGGGTTGTGGGGTTGGATGGGATTTTCGAGTAGGCCTAAGGGGTATTCCATGAAGTAACTGGTAGCCTAAATATATACGCACGAAAAAGAGGGGGGGGGGCCATTACCAACCACACATGTGTACGTTATAGGACATGGGGCTGTCTATAAATGACATTATAATATTTTTAACCCCCTCCCCGTTAGTCATGTCTTTACTATACCAATGGACCCTTACCACTCTGTTTGACCTAGGACTAGACTCCTACAATTGACAGGGTGACTTGGGCTTTTATTAGAATTGATAAATACATAAATTGGAAAGTATGCCCCAAGAGCTAACAAGGTGGAGACCGTTGATCCATTAAGTCCAAAGCCTGGTCTTCCCAGGCAATTCAGACCATGTGTGACTGGTCCCTCATTTATTTCGCATCCTGTGACTTCAGGTGCGACAGGAGATGTGTCCAAAACTAATGCTTACCCCAAACCCCAGACTAGTGTACAGGGTGATGGGTCACCTGGTGCGGAAGCTGTGCTTCTGCGCGAGTGAGTCAGTGTGGTGATAATGTATCATCGCCTAATGTCAACCATTTGAAGTTGAAGGTGAACTATCTTATTTACAGAACAGCTATTATCTTTGTTTGATCATTTGACCGGCTGCCTTTTTATTATTAAATCTTTTTTTGTTAAATACAGGGAGCCATTGCCGTACAGCAGCAATACCGTATCAGTCCACTTCCGGTGAATTGAGCTTTGTACCAGAGTTCTTGGGGGTCATTGTATCAGCAGGCCTCCTGCCTTAGCACTGGGGCATTAATACAGCTACACTCTTCGGGCGGATGTTTGAAATCTTTGTGCATGCAAGAAAAAGGGGGGAGAGTTGTCAGTCAGACATGATGCTCTCTCCGCACAGAGACGTGCCAAGTGCGCGTTTGGTAATAGTTGTTTCTGACGCTGCTATGCCCATGAAGGGAGTGGGATATTTTGAAATGAAGACATTTTTTCATATGCCGAATTACCTTTTCAAGGGAAACTTAGTATAGATAGAAATCATCAAATACATGTTAACATTTATTATCAACTAAAGATCTACATACTACTTCCCCAAAAGTCACCAGGTGTTACTAGTGTACCCTCTAGGGATGGCATGATGCCTTAAGGCTCATGTTAATGTGTTGCAATGATGCACTGAGCCCTGGTAAATAACGCAATGGTGATGCATTAGTGCATCATGCAACCCCTTATGGACCTCCATGGTATTTCATGTGACAGAGATGTAGTAATGCTGAGCTATTGGTGTCATATAGTTAATGCACAATTACCAGTAAATGTTTATACACTGTATAGACCTATACCCGTATAATTACAGAGCAGAGGGCGTGGCCGGCTGGCGCGAACGGAGAGTTGTCGCCGCCGCACACTGGGGGGCGCCACTTGTCGGAGTAGTTCGCGCCGCCGCCGCGAGAGGGCGCCACGGGCCGTGACGTCACGTAACCTGGTAACTGTTCCAGTAGTTGACAGGTCACTATAAGAAAGCAGTTTGGTTCTGCTAACGGTTACTTGGCCTTCAGCATCCAACCTGCACGGACAGCGTGTAACTCGCCGTGCCAGAATTTTGAATTATCTTTGGAGAGTTTGCCGTGGATTTACAATGCCAAGAGCGAAGAAAAGGTCCCCGGCGAAGGCCAAGTCGGCGCAGCATGCTGGGGGAGGCATGGGCGCACTGGGGGAGGGCGGAGCTCTCCCTAGACCGGAGTTTGCCGGTGTCGATCAACTAACGGAATCCCTATTTGAAACTAATCAAGAAGTCGGTAAGCTGCAGTCGAAACTGTCGTCCATGGAAGGAGGAATGGCGAGGATGACGGAGATGTTGGGCGACCTCCAGAAAATGATGGGACGAGCGTCGGGAGACGAGCTGCCGGGCCGCAGAGCGAGACGTCAACAATCACCGAGAAGGGGCGTGTCACCGTGGAGGCAGCGGTCTAGGTCGGCATCGTTCGAGTCGGTATCTTCAGCAGGTCGTGGTCAGCATTGGAGCCCAAAGAAGGGGAGAGGTAAAGACGATACTCCCTTTGAACAGACAAATTTTGTAGACAGGGCTGTAAAAATTGACTCTATCGAAGCTTTACTGTTGATTAATGCCAGAACTGTGCGTGTGTTGTTAGAGCAGGGGGAGGATCAGGAATGTCTAATTGGGGCGTTAGATCACTTAGAAATGCTATGTGAGAAAGCTATTACAAAGGTATACAAAGCCTCAGCTCTAATTCATTATGACCGGGTTATCAGGGATCGTGCAAACAGGGACGGTCCGGTAGCTTTTGCCAATGCTAGGAGTGGGGATGTGTTGAGGTACTTTGCTTTTGACTCTACTGTGGTGGCTGGGGGTAAATCCATGTCAAAAAAGCCAAGTGGCTCTAGCAGTGGGGGCTCTGGTAAGAGGGCTTGTTTTGCCTTCAACAAGGAGGAAGGATGCAAGGTTCAGGACTGTAGATATGTTCATCAGTGCATGTTCTGCCGGAACAGCACTCACGGGGCCCCCAACTGCAGCTCTAACCCTAAAGTATCCAAGTAGGATGGTACCGGTAGGCAGGGGTGGGGTAGTGCCGCTGAGAAATGTCTAGTACCCCCTGCTGATACCGATAAATGTAAAGTGTTAGGTGGTCATGTGACATTAAATCCTAAATGTCCCCCTTTTGTACCTGCGTCAAGTTTGAGAGATGTAAACCTTAAGTCAGGTAGTTACAGGGGTGGTGGCACTGTTTTGAACCCTCAATGTGAGGAGTTTGTCCCGGCCAGTAGGGCAAATAATGCTGGAATAGTATATACTGAAAAGTGTATTGGAAATCCGCCTGGGGAGAGCCTTGCCGGCGGTGACCTGCTATATACCATAGATGGTTGTAATGGTATGCCTAGTGTTGATGTTTTTTCGGAATGTGTCGAGGGTGTGTGCAGCTGTACCCACATGATTGGTGGTGCACAGGCTCAGCTTAAGCCATGTAGGTTTGCCCCTTTTATTTCGGGAAAAGACTCTAATATTTTTCTAGGCAAGCCTGAGTCAGCAAAATTTATATGGGAGGGCGTCTTGGTGGGTTTTAGGATAGTGGATGAGGGTTGTGATACAGCCTATTCTTGCAGAAACTACAAGTCGATTTTAGAACCTCCTTTTTATGGGGAGATGTGCGACATTGTCGCACAGGAGGAAAGGGACGGTTATGTCACAAAAGTGGGTAGTCCCCCCAGGTGTGTCCATGCATTGGGAGGAGTGGAGAAATCTAATGGGAAGCTCCGTCCCATAACTGATTGTTCTATGCCGGACAAGAGGGCCATTAATAATCACATGTCTACAACGTATGTCCCTTTCTCCTACAACTCTATCAATTCCGTAGCAGATATGTTGGAGCCGAATATGTTTTCCTGTGTAGTGGACCTCAAGTCGGCTTATCGCAGTGTTAATGTGTATGGGGGTCACTCACAGTTTCAGGGTTTTGCCTGGGACCAGGGTGGTGGTCTGGAATATTACGTCAACAATCGTTTGTGTTTTGGACTGAAGTGTGCACCGAATATTTTTAATGAATTGTCAGATTTTATTGTGTCTGTTGCTAGAGGTTATGGTGTTCACAAGGTGGTCAATTACTTGGACGACTTCATAATATTAGCAGAGTCCAGTGAGGAATGTTTAAAGCAAAGAAACACTCTAATTGAGGTTATGGAGTACTTGGGGTTCCAAGTGTCCTATAACAAAGTGACAGAACCTAGCAAAATAACTACCTTTTTGGGTATAACGATTGATTCAGAAAATATGGAATTGACACTGCCAGCAGAGAAGTTGAAAAAGTTGTCTGATTCTTTAGATGAGTGTCTTGGTATGAGATATATTTCCAAGAAAAGATTGCAAAAAATAGGAGGCCTTATGAGTTTTTGTGCTCAGATTGTGAGGGGGGGCCGCACGTTCAGTCGCCGTATGTTTGATCTTTGTGCCCGGGCCGCCCCCGGGAGAGCAATTTTCCTGAGTGATGAAACTAGGAAAGATTTGCAATGGTGGAGACAGTTTTGCTCTATTTTTAATTGTAAGGCCTTGATTAGAAAAGGCACCCATGATGCACCCATGGTTTCAGACGCGTCCAGCAGGGGTTTTGGCGCTTGGTCAGGGACTGACTATTTTTATGGGGTCTGGGAAGGTTATACGGTCAAGGATATTAGTAGGTCTCACAGTGAGCTGGCTCCCAGAATGGATAATATTAGAGTACATAGAGGCAATATTAATGTTTATGAACTCTGGCCGGTGGTGGTGGGTCTTAGCCGCTGGGCGACAAAGTATGCTAACAGTAGAGTTAATATTGTGACAGACAACATGCAAGTTCTGGCCATGATAAATACAGGCAGAAGTAAAAACAAGTTATGCATGGAATGGCTGCGTGAATTATATTGGGTTTGTTTTATTCATAATATTGACCTCTTTGCAACGTATATTAATACAAAAAAGAATACCCTGGCCGACCAACTGTCACGTCTCCCATATCGGGGCGTGGTTGACAAATGTAATATAACTTTGTCACAATTTAACATGTCGTCTCTTTACAGTGAGTGATTTGGATCGCCTACTTAGGGCCCAGGGGTTGTTGGCTAGGGATGGTGTCGCACCTACTACTAGGGTCACGAGGAGTGCTCAGCTTAAGAGGTATAACAGCTTTTGTAAAAAATTCAAGGTGAAGAATTTTCCTTGTTCGGCCAAGCAGGCGTCATTATATGCCACTTTCCTATCGGGGGAAATTGCCCCGGTATCAATCCGTAATTATATTTCGGGTATTTGGTATGAACAGAAAATGAGGGGGTTTGTGGATTTCAGTGACGATTTCACTTTAAAGCAGACTTTAAATGGCATTGAAAGGGCATGTGCTGAGCATGAAAAACTAATTAGATATCCTTTAACCGCCAAGGACATGTTGGGGATTTTTAGCTTGTTGGATTTGTCTAACCGTTCTGACCTTCTTTTCTGGGTCACAGCGCTTCTTGGATACAGGGCCCTTCTGAGAATCTGCCATACAACAGCTTCCAGGCACAATATTACCGTTGCAAGGGTATCCTTCCACATAGGCCATGTTATAATCCAGGTAACCTCCTCAAAGAATGATCAGTTTGGTCGCCATAGTTACAGTATTTTTCTACAGGATATTCCGGGTTCCCCGTGGTGTCTGCGCCCACTACTAGTTAGATTGGTGTCAGATGCTGTCGGCACCGACCCTCTTCTGTGTCATCGTCTTGGGGGCAGAGTTTTTCCCCAGAACTATGACGATGTTAATAATAAATTAAAATTTTTAGCGGGAGCCCTAGGACTCCCAGTCTCCAGAGTATCAACTCACTCGTTCCGTCATGGTGGCAGTACGATGCTGAAAGACCTTGACATGCCAGTGGGCTCCATTATGAGAAAGGGGAATTGGAGGTCTACAGCAGTGAGGCGTTACCTTCACCAATCTCTGAGTGAGGGGGCCAGGCTAGAGGAGCGCCCCTGCGCCTTTCTAAAGGGGGTTAATTAATCAATTGTTTATTAATTAATTGTTGTTGGAGTGTGGTGTGTTGTTGGCTGATATTTTGTACATTTGACACCACACTCCTTGTCTCGATCTCAATTATTCACTATAGTAGTTATACAACTCTAGTAACTGGATACCGGTATAATAGTCATTTGTAGTTTCCATAGTTACACCCTATTAATAGTTGTAGATATAAACTATTTAATACTCGCCCTCAACTCATTATACACTGTATAGACCTATACCCGTATAATTACAGAGCAGAGGGCGTGGCCGGCTGGCGCGAACGGAGAGTTGTCGCCGCCGCACACTGGGGGGCGCCACTTGTCGGAGTAGTTCGCGCCGCCGCCGCGAGAGGGCGCCACGGGCCGTGACGTCACGTAACCTGGTAACTGTTCCAGTAGTTGACAGGTCACTATAAGAAAGCAGTTTGGTTCTGCTAACGGTTACTTGGCCTTCAGCATCCAACCTGCACGGACAGCGTGTAACTCGCCGTGCCAGAATTTTGAATTTTTAAATTTATTGTTGGTGCAGGTTGGACAGCTTTAATTATTTTATTTTTACCCAGGGGGGTTGGGTGGGTGAGGATAATATTGTTGTTATTTATGTGTGATATTGTTATAAGGGTTCTTAACTCTTGTTATGAGGATTGATGTCTAACAGTTATGTCATTCATTGTTATACATTGCTGTAAGCGTGTAAATTATTGATGTCTTGCGATTCATATGATTGAAGTCCAAGTGTTAGTTTTAAGGTTTGTGTCACTCAGAAAGAAATGTGACACCGGTTACTGTGTAACTGTTTATTGATATGTACATCAGGAATAAAGGCTGATATTTTGTACATTTGACACCACACTCCTTGTCTCGATCTCAATTATTCACTATAGTAGTTATACAACTCTAGTAACTGGATACCGGTATAATAGTCATTTGTAGTTTCCATAGTTACACCCTATTAATAGTTGTAGATATAAACTATTTAATACTCGCCCTCAACTCATTATATCATTAAACATCCTCCAGCTCCCATTCTGACACAAACAACGTTTTCCTTGGACTGTGTTCAAGTTACATGTTTCATAACTCACAAAATAATGGATGCTCTTTATGCTGCTTATATAAGTAATGGCTGCCATCCAGACACCTGTCAAACAGCTGCCATCATAAGAGATATAACATGTCTGAGACATCTTTACATGTTAACTGGAGTGAGCATAAGTTGTTTTATGTAAGTTGTTATTCAAAATGTGGTGGGAGTAGGTAAGAGCGCTAAATAACACTGATAGTCCTTCACCTTGCACGTGTCGTGTTCCTCGAGGCAGTTGTGTGAAAAGATTCAATCCCACTTCCAAGGCACCACTTCTTAGAGGGTCTGTACTCAGTTGACATACCTCCTCTAAAATATGTTTGGTATTTCATTACTGAAACATGAGAGGAACCACATGTCCATGGTTGATGGCATGATATTACCACCTGACGTCATCCTCACCATATTCATAAGATGACACATAATTTCCCTCAGGCCTAGAAATGTATGTTTTAGGTTCACCGTATAAGGAAAAGATATTTCTTGCATTTTTGGACAGTTTTTTTATTCACAATTAATGATAATAACATGACTATAGGTATCAAATTGGTCAAATCTTTGGTTAGCAATGTGATTGATTGATATTTACCTACGCACGTTTGTAGTCTTTAAAGTTCTAGTGTGTTCTTTGGGCTATAGATTCTGCGCACTACATTTCCAGAAATGTGTTGTATTTCCTTTTAAAAGATGTTTCAGATTTCACTTTTTCTCCCTTTGACGTCATATGTTGACAGTACTAGGTAATGCTGTAAGTTTTTACTGGACCATACAGTGTCTCCAAATAGCATGGTCATTGCACAATGCAAT
The DNA here is from genome assembly GCA_947462335.1 of Harmothoe impar. NCBI lineage: Eukaryota > Metazoa > Annelida > Polychaeta > Phyllodocida > Polynoidae > Harmothoe > Harmothoe impar. The sequence continues at coordinate 53,289 of CANHQG010000056.1, forward strand.
AACAAGCAGAGTATAAAGCCACATGTACAACAGAGTAGACTCCAGTTGTGCTCTGTGCATCATCTAAGAACGACCAGCTGCCTGCAACTCTGAAGAGCCAACCGTCAGTTCTACCACAAGTCTTCATCCATCGACCAGATCCAACACTGACTTCACACATCTGTCTCCGAGGCTGACCCAAGTCTTCACTCAGCTATCCAAAACCACGCTCGTCAACATCACAAATAACCCAAAACTAGGTAGGCTGAAATTATATTTAACAGTTGTACAGGATGATGATTTTGATATTAGTGTGGAAAATAATCTTCTTGAAGCACAGAATACCAGAACTGCCTTTATTTTTCTAGCTCCCATTTGCTTCAGATATACCATTAGTGACCAGGCCACTGAGTCACATTCTTCCAAGTTTAACCTTATATACCATTTTGAACATTCACACCACTACTTCATTAGTAAAATAACTGCATAGATGTGGGATATGCATTTATTGGTACAGTGGTCATGGCTTGGGTAATTGAAAGTATAAAGATGGTGATAGTCCCCTTTTTGAATTGTCATTTCCCATGTTAAACACAACATACTTGGACAGGCTGGACATCTCTGGTCTTTAAATGATCTTACTAGTTTTCCCTCAAGTAAAGAGTAAAGTTAAACTCACCAGATCGAAAACCAGAATAGAAATGGCAGAGGGCTCAACTAAAATAACTGTAATACCTACCCATGAGCTCTGCCATACCTACAGAGTCAGGGAAATTCAAAATTGTGTCCTTACATTGACCTGCCTTCTTTTCTCATCTTGAACTCAGCGGCAATTAAGGAGAGTTCATACCCTCCTCTTTACAGGCAAAAACCACAAATTTAATGATCTAAAATTTGAGCGGCGCACCTTATTATACACCATCATGATGGTGTTTCATACCCCTTTCAAATTCCTTGGATTAAAATAACCGGTGCTTTGGATGGTATGTGAATGGAACAAAAAAAAACGTTTTCGTATTATCTAGTTTCTATTAGCCTCGAAAGTCCCTGTATTTCATTTCAACCCTTATAAAGGGTTTTAACGAAATACAGGGACTTTCGAGGTCAATCTGTAGGGCAAAAACAGAACTTAAACAAATCCTGTATACTTATTTTTAAATGGAAATGCTGAATATGAAGTCGGGTAGAGTGTAACACTGAGCCTCGTATTTCGCTAAAGGTGAATAACCAGCCCCCGTATTTCCTCGGTATTTCCTCAAACCTCTGTATTTTCATCAAACCTCCATATTTTGACTGGATCATCGTTTAATGGTGTGTCTTTTTTACAGATCAATATATTTTAATAGAAAAGCAGGCCTAATTTGTACAAACATTAGGCATAGGCCTTATTAAGGGTTTCCAGGGACTTTCTAGGGCAATCTGTCTGGCATACACAGAAATTAAACAAATCCTACATACGTGTTGCACAAACACAAGATATTGATAATAAAAACATTCACTGCATGAGTTCTGGGTTTTACAAGGGTTTTACATTTGGTGTAAAACGTTTTTGCAGAAGATTACAGAGCACTACAAACATGTACGGCATAATTTACTTAATGTGTAAATCTGATCAACATTGATGTTTGCATCGGTTTTATACTGAGATCAAAAACTCGTAATGGCTGTAATGGCACATTAGACAAAGCTCTGTAAATATGAGTAATATTGATGCTTACACATTGCGTAAAGCCTGCGTAAATTCACCAGTTGTAATGGTTAAACCCTGCAAAAATTCACTGGTATACATCACCCTTTAGGGAATGGACATATAACCATCAATTTTATTTGTTTTCATCAATTGGAGCATTATTTTGGGGATAATAATAGGCATCCGAGGACCTAGGTCTGCCCTTAGAGTCATAGGTGCGCCATCAGAGATACGCCCCCAGAGCCCTGGGTCTGGGTAAAGGCTTCTGTTGGCCGGTGAAAGGCTCATGAAGGCCGGGGACAGGCTCCTGGAGGCTGGGGACAGGCTCCTGGAGGCCGGGGACAGGCTCCATGCCCATAGCTTCTGCAGCCCCTCCTGGCGGCCTGGAGAGACATGAGGGGCAAAGAAGCCAGATAAAACAATTGTAGAAATTGTTTAAATGTTAATATCATATTAAAAAAGCCATAGCATTCGTTCCCGATATGTAAATAGATGAGATGTAAAGGCTAGGGATATTGTTGTAAATTTCTACCCTACATTTTTACACGTTTCTTTATTATAATTAAACCGATTTACATCTTTACCCCTTGGGAATCACAAAAGAGATAGAGACATGTAGATATTCATCGATGATAAAGCCAGGTAAATTCGTGTAAATTCTGAGCACCATTTATGCTCAGATTTACATTAAAGTCAAAGTTAAAGTCAGTATCCATCCCAAATTGAAAACAGATTCGGGGCTCCTAGAATAATAAGAGATGGTTCTATATTACTAGAGAATCGGTAGGGCATATTTTAAATAGGAGATACTCATGCTGGGATAGCCAATAAAGGGGGATATAGATTTTTGTCATTTTTCACATTTCTTCAAGAAACCAGTTTAACTATATATCCTTAGGAGTGACAGTGCGTTATGTCATGGGGCTGACAGAACGTACTGATGTGGGGAGTAAAATAAGCCTCTCAAATGCCGGTTCTTTTTAGATTAGATAGCCTTAAACACCAGGTATTATAGCACTTTGCAATCTGTAATACTGTATATAAACCTGTGAATATAACCTAACAATATAACCATGTGCATATTCAAGTGTAAGATATATTGTCGTAGGGTATGCAGGATACCAGATATACGTACACATTAATTGGTTATGGAATATGGTAATTAGCTAATTGTTTCAACATAGAGGATAACATGTCATTTTCATCCTCATGTGACATAATGTTTTTTTTGATAAACTTTGTTGTTAAGGGGCTTACTACATAGGATAACAGTTTAAGAATTGTATGCCAACTCAAATTATTTGATAAAAAATTATGATTGATGTCAAGTATTGAGTTAATTGATCATTTAATGCAATAGGTTTTAATACATTTTGGCTGTTCTATTCTGAATCCAATTTAGCAATTAAAATATGTTTTGTTACGTTCCAAAAGTATCCAATCAATCCTGCATATTTTGATATGAATAGTGAATACGTTTGTTATGGCAGATGCTCATGCCAGGACGTATCAGAACATTCTGTAGAAATGATTTATTGACAGGAAAACGGATCAGAACATTATGTTAGATAGATGGCTAAGACCTTCCAGGCAGGTGCTCATGGCAGAATATAACTGAACATTCATAGAAAGGATTTCTCGATAGGAAAACGTTTGAGAATATTATGTTAGATAGATGGCTAAGACATGTGACAAGACCTGTTACCATATGACATAATCTAGTACCATGTGACATAATATAGTACCATATCACAAAATATAGTAGTGATGGGATCTAGTACCATGTGATGGTATCAAGTACCATCTCTCCCCATCTGACATAATGCCTCTTAAGCTGAGCTGTGCACATCTGGATGTGACATGATCGAGTACATATTGTTGAGACCATCCATAAATGTAAATTGAACGCAAAAATCAAGAAACTTAACATTAATGTATACAACTTTGTCATATTTAAAGTCTCATATCTTGGCAATATGAAAATATTGGTGCCATGACCACCACTACAAAAGTGCCCAACAAACCAGCTGGCAATATCCAGCTGGACTTAATTATGCATGAATTTTGCATGAATTTTTACGTATTTTTTACGTATTTTGCCACAGTCATTCCAAGTTGCATGGGCAGGTAGGCTTATTATATTCAGAACCTACATGAACAATTTCAGAACCCACAGAGGAAGAATCTTTTTGTAATGTCTTTGCAAACTTTTTAAAATAGTCAAAATTGTGTAAATTTTCATAAAATAACTCCAACTTTACTCTATTTTGCTTAAAATTACTCTTCTTATCATTAAACTCTCTTAGTATAATCCCCATTATGTATACTTTCCTGATTATGTATAATTTTGCAACCATATACACATTATTTGTATGGTAAACTCATATATAAGGTGTGGAATTGCAATAGATCGGACGGTTGTTACATTTGTCAAATTACTTAGGATAAACCCAGTTCCATGAGCACCAAATATCATCAAACACTACTAAGACCTGTTCACCTTGACACTCCTTGTATAAAACAGGTTTGACGTTTTGTCCTAGGTGGCCAAACTAATCATGCCCGCTACTCTACTCCCCTTTAGACATTTGCTAGGTCCGCAGACAGACATGTTAAGCAGCAATCTGTGAACTAGACTATTCCGATATCAGCGAGCAGAGTTGCATCCAGTGGTAAACTGGATGGTTCCTCAGTCGCTGGCTGGTTTTTGGTGCACCGTGTCTACCACAACATTTTTAACCAATGGTTTCCTAGCGACAGCACCCTCGGTAAAACTGATATATTCTAATACAATGAAGGATTCACCCCTGTCAGTGTCAAAACGAGGGGATTCCAACCAAGGGGATTCAAACCGAGAGGCTTTGCCTCTCTGGAAGCCTCTCTGTCTGATGGTTTCTGTCCCTCAGGACAGAAGAGATTTGTGAACAGCAAGTCCAGTGATCACCTGCGGCTTATGTCAAAGACACACGGGACAGGAGATTACTCTCCCTCCATGCTTTCAGCAAAAGCCACTGCAATAGGATCATTTATTGCTTCTTTGGAAAGGTCGAGTACGGGCACCTTAAGGCTGCCCATCTTTCCATCCTGATGTCTCTGCCAGTGAAGTACCTTACATCCTGTACAGCCTCCTCTCTTTCCTCAGCAGGGGTTTTACCCCTACCCCTGAAAGAGGTGACAAATTTGTACAAAATTGGCCCGCTACAGCTGTTTGAGAACAAAAATATCCTTATCATTAAAACTTTAGTTTTTTTTGTCAAAAACTGAAGTATCTGCTGTGGTCTAAATGAGTGTTTTGTGCAATAAAAGTACCTTAGAGTATAAAGAGGTTGCAGTGAGCAGAAATGGGATTTTTGAAGAATAATGTGATAATGTAACATCCGTCAGATAAATAAAATGTGCCTTAAGTTAATGAACAGTGGGTAAAAATAACATATTGAAGGTTCAGGATATTAGTTAATATTAACATCTCTGGGCTGACATCAATTTTCCAGTGTAACTTCTATCGGATCTATTTCCGAGAACTTTATAATTACACAGGGAGCCAAGGCCCCATATGGGGGGTCCTGGGTGTTGACCTTGCTATAGAAGTTTGTGGTGTTTTTTCAATGCGTAGGACCTAAAACAAGTTGATTCTACCTGGATAACCTTTCTGGAAATCCACACGGAAGATATGGCGGCCGTTTCGAATTCGTGAGTGAAGCGATATATTAGATGGCCCTAAATATATAAAGGTGTCTTTCTCTGCTTCTAATCAGTTTAGAAACACAACCTTAGTTTGAAAACATACATTTCTGATGACAAGGAATTGAATGGTCCCCTTTTTGAAATTATGTAGGCAGCCATTTTGAATATATAATGAGGGTACTTGTGAGAAATGCACCATTGTCCATCAATTCTGGAGATCAAAGTCCTATCTTTGCTTCTTATCAACTTAGAAGCACAGTTTTAGATGCCATAAATATATATATATATATATATATATATATATATATATATATATATATATATATGTATATATAGAATATATACACCAGAGGTCAATAAACTCATTGGTTTGACTCCTAAGTAGGTTAGAGGAAGCCATTTTGAATTTATAATGAGCTCAGTGATAAAGATCAGGCTCGATCTTTCCTGAGCTATGCTCTAAATGTGATAATCAATACAGAGATATCATTAAAAATGTTCCTTCTGCATTCCAAAAATGGAACGTTTTCAGTGGAGATGGCATAATTCCAAGCGTATCACTGGATTCCCCATGAACAATTGGCCTCAAGCATTTGTTGGTATATTTTTCAGTGTTTTGCCCATATACTGCCCCCTGGTGGCCAAAACTCGTACTTAAAATCCCCCCTGGATGCACGTTTCCCCTCACCCCGCCACACACTCAAATTTGTTTTTGTCAATATAAAACCAATAACGAGCCTCTAGTTGAATGATAACATGGCTATTAAACTTATTTAATTAACCAGCCATTTGGCTGCCTCAAATAGATCTGACGGATGTTACATTTATGTAAATCTCAAGTTTGATGGACAGTTAATCAAAATATTCTTACCAAACACACCAAAAGTGTTTTTTCTTTTTCTGAAAGTCTCAACTATTTGCTATTACAAAGAAAGTATTTTACTAAATAGATCGAGTATTTCCGGTTCTGTAGCATTTTGCAGGATAATGTACCTGCCAAATTGCCTTAATTGTACATTTACGGATGGCCTCACCCATATAATGATATCTGACTTGAACTAGCACTTAATGACATTACTGAGTACCATTTGACATGATCCAGTATATTATCTGTCCCCATGTGGTGTGATCTAGTACCATGTAACATAATCTATTGACACAATCAGGTACCATCTCTCCTCATGTGGTGTAATTTAGTATGTGACGTGACCAGACGATGTGACATAGAGGTACAGGGTACCTGACCACTTGACATTGTGGACTCGACTCCAGCCAACATAACATAGAGGTACGGGGTACAAGACCGTGTGACATACATATGTACTCAATACCAATACATGTGACATAGAGATACAGGGCACCAGACCAAATGACAAAGAGGTATATGCTACAATATTATATGACATAGAGGTACATGGTACCAGATATTGGGACATCAGGGTACATGTTACCAGACCACATGATATGTAACAGGCGGCAATCTGCCCAAGTAAAGAGACATCACCCACTTTACCCGTATCGTAAAACCTCAAGTATGCCTAGCTGCACCCGACTTTTGGCTGATTCTACAAGAGGCACTGGCCATATGATTACAGTCACTTTAGTACTGTACTATAGTTCCAAAATCTCACCTATAAGCTGCACTCTGACCTTGGGCCAATCCTATAAGCTGCACTCACGTAATCACGTACTAGCTGCAGCTTATACACAAAGTTTTACGGTAATCTTCATGAATCCACCCAAAATGTTAGGGACATTGTTTGCTTCTAAGATTAGAGGAGTACATGTGACATATTTTCAGTAATCCAAACACAAGTGCATGTTTCTTGTAATCTTAATAATTACACATTCGCTGTAATCTTTACCAGAAAAAGAAACTTTAAAAAAAAGGGTGACTTTGTCAGTTTGATTATGGGAAACTTTTCTTTTTAGATTACAGATAAAATTAGCAGTATCTTTTCACTTGGGCAGTTTGTCCCCATATGCACATGACACAGGGCTACATGCTACCGAACCATGTGACATATGGGCATACGATACCCAATCATGTGATATAGGGCTATATTTACCAAACTATGTGACATAGAGCTACATGGCACTAGACCATGTGACATAAATATAAATGTTACTAGATCATGTGACAAAAGGGGTACATTGTACTACACTTAGACCGTAATACCTCTAAAGCCATTATGACGAAAAGCTTTAGTACTTGTTCCATGTGATTATCACAATATTAGATACATTAATCTCCCAATATCTCTACTAGTAATATTTGATAAAGCATTTAGAAATACACTTAGAAATACACTGAAACACTTAAGAACCATGGTAAGTACATGGTACCAGGCCACATGACACAGGGATATATGTACCAGACCATGGGACATAGGAGTACATGGGACACCGGAAAATTAGCATAATTTGGTTAGTCAATAAGTTTTGATGATTTTCAACTGTAGATTGGGGTGTGAGACCAATAAAAAGGTTTTGTAAGAAAAAGGCTAGTTGATACTTTAAGTTTATTTGACATCTCACAGAGTGTGCTTTCCCTGAGGGTATGATTTCTCTGGTGAAAAGGGGGGCAAAAGGGATATTCAGTGTAGGGTCATTCCCATGTGGTGACAGGGGAGCGCACTGGGGGACGAGGAATAAACATCATAAAAACCATCCCTCTCCACCCAGCCAGAGATAATGTTGACAGGCCTGTAAGAACAATTAACACATTCAATTACCTTATCACCCCAATGGTTCACTCACCTGAACATACTTAGGAGATTCAACCACTGTTGTATCTGGAGTAGCTGCAGAGGTTGGACAGGTTGTTGGCACTACCTCATTCTACAATCCTATATGACTAACAACATGATGGATTACTGCTATAGCTATTTTTAATCTTGTGAGAGTCCATGTTCATGGTTGAAGGCACTAACTAAGTTGAGTGCTACCACAGGTGCACTCAGTCCTCACAGATCTATTTTAATATATTGTAACTAATATGCACATAACTTAATTACCTTGCAACCCCATTTGCTGAACGAAAGTTTCCACAGTTACCCCACTTGTTGAAGGCACCCCCTTCAACAAGTGAAATAACCTTCAATAGACTAAAAGAGTGTGCCTTTGTGTTTATTCTCTATCTTTTTCATTTGAAATTTTCAAAATTATGATAGGGGGAAACCCTCAATGACATTTTATACCTCGTTCAAATGTTAACAAACCACCATTTTGATGACGTCATAGGGTCGTGAAGTACAGCCGTGAGTTGTTTTACGGGGGTGTGAAATACCACGCTCTTTGGTTAAATCAATGGGGCTGTCGTATTCCATAAAATAATAAATCACAGAAACCATCCCCTCATCTGAGCCAGACTTGACAGATCCATGTTAACAATTAACACCTGACCGCAGCGTTGGGCAAGTTGCATTCATATAGCCTAATCACCACCCCAAAAAAAAAAAATAGGCTGTAGACAAACTCAGTCCTTATACAACAGAATTATACCCATGTATGGCAGCATACCCTTACAGTATCACCCTTTAATACTCTACTGGGGAAGACTACAGTGCTTTTCTCCCCTTTATATTGAACCAAGATACATGTATGGTTAGGTTCAACCAGAAAACTAAATATACTCATATCTAACCCTTACTTGCAGTAAATGATTATCATAAGATACAGCTTTGGGAGAATTTGGGGTGGACTAGCGGCGGCCCTTATCTCTCCCGCCAGCCCTTACCTCTAGAGAGATAAGAGTCCAGTGCCTACCACTGGCTGACTTAAGTAGAGGTGATTCTCCCTGTGTTGGTGAAAATGCCCTGAAGAATTTTCTACCTGTAATGGGGAAGCTCTGGGATTTTCCTGGACTGATTAGGCCTATTGGAATCTCATTATTTTCACTAACCCATGAGGGACGACTAATCTAAGAGAATGCAATTCATCTTCCAATACAATAGACCTCATTCATATCTGTAAAAACCAAGGCTGCTACCAGTGAGAAGAAATAACATTGATTGCTGCTGCTTCTAATGAGAACGGATAACTAATAAAGTAAAATACTGTACAACAGGTGAACAAGAAAAGAAAGAGTTTAGAAATATTGGACAAGAGACTGTTAAGAAAAATATTTAACACCTAAACATGCACATTTACTAACTGTACACTGTTTTAGAGTGTATAGGTGGATTGGGCCTGGCAATAGTCATAGGATGTACAATCCTGGAGTCCAAAAAGATTCATCTCATAGTTAGAGTTAGAGGATGGTGAATATGTGGTAGGTCAAACATTTTCATCACACATGAAAAATTGACACAGATATGTTGACTTAAAGACCTGTTGAATGATAAATGTATCTTTAAGCCATAATTATATCGCTGAACCATGGAAGAGGGGCATTCCCTTGATAGTTAAGGACCCTGTGTATCTAAAGCAATCTCTCTTGCCAAGTACCTAATGAGGCATCATTGCTGGCGTCCAACACTAAGATATGCGACATAGGAGTCCCAGCTTTATCCAGGGATAACACAGGCCCTCAAGGATGCCGGTTAGTCACAGTCAATTACGCAAGACATGACACGTTTAAATCTTGTCAAAACAACAGGGGAGTTAAAGGGGGTGAACGAACATTTCACCCATGTTACTTATTTTTGTCCTCTGTATTAACATTCATATGCCATTAGCCCTGAGTGCTATATATCATCATCAATTAATATCATATCGGGAGGGGGGCAGGAGGTTTATAAGGATTTAACTTTAGCCTGTAATTATATAGATTACAGTGATATAACTAACGTACATGTATATAGTCAGGTCCCTGCAAAGTTGGCCTACTGGTACATGGCTACCTCCTTGGCCGCCCTCATCATGGAGGACGCCTAGGGTGTGAGTCATAGCACCGTCCTCATGTGTGGCTGCCACTCAATACTGTACAATAATTGTAATTAAAAACATGTATTTCAACTAGTTTATTGCCATTCTTGATATTTACAAACACATTCAATGGAAAGTAAAATATCTTTAATGTGTGAACACCTAAGTTTGCAAGTGGTTTCATGGACAATAAAAACAAATGATATCCCCTTAGTTGAGCAGATCCATAGAAAATTGATGGACAGTGGAACTTTAACTCGAATGTGATTTTGTTGGTAACTTTAAGAAAGATTCCACTTACATGAACTGCTAGATACATATTTATTCTAGGTAAATCCAGAAGATCTAAGGCCCCCCTTCTGGAGCAACTGAGCTTTATTGAGTTTAATGATGCATCAGGATTTATTCAGAGCAGGGTATGGTACACTGTATACTAATGCTGCTGTCGGTGGTAGGTAGTCAGGCACCTCCCACTGTAGGTTTGAGTTGCCCCCCTCCACTCCACTCTCCCCAGCCGGCCGACCCATACCTACCGTAACCAAAAGCCTTGAGAAAGCTGCCCCACCCCCCACCCCCGGCGCTCAGTGTACAGATGACAGAAGTCTTTCAAACATTTGTTACAACACCTACCTATGAAAAGAGGGGCGGTGGATAGGTTAGGGGTCCTTAGATAGGTTCAGAGGGGCTGTGGACAGGTCAAAAGGGTCCTAGAAAAGGGTTGGAGAGACTAAGGATAGGTGAAGAGAGCCCAGCTAAAAAAAAAATGTAATTTTAAGTCAAAATAACGTTATAAAATTTCATTTAACGTTATGCCATAGTAAGGAGCCTTAGAGAAACGTTATTTAATGTTACATAACGTTATAAAGTGTTGTATAACGTTTTTTGTTTACTGGGAGGCAGTAGGTGGGTCAAGAGTGCTGACGATTAAATTAAAAGCCGTCAGGGAAGAGGTAGGGTGGTCTGTAGGGAGGTAAGGAAGGGCCGTGGATAGGTTAGTAAGGTCCTCGGATAAGTAGGGGCCAATAAATAGGTGAGGAGGGTCCTAGAATAGATTAGGAGTGACAATGGGTAATGACATTTGATAATGCAGTTGATAATAGCAGTGCATATTACATATTGTACCAGGTCAAAGAAGCACCTGTAAGTAGTCCAGGTCAGCTGAAGGCCCCCAATCCCACCACCACTGACATCCTGCTGGCCAGTGAGGGGCCTGTCTCATCATCATCAAGGATTTACCAATGACAGAAAAGGTTTCACGAGATCATGTTAAGGTATATCTGAGTGCTATGGTTTAATAATGTCTTGACTAAGGTCAGAGTTTGGAAATGAATACAACTGAAACATTGTATAAGGAAGCACTTTCTCCTTGTACTTAAATAATACCTAGATATATGTGTACATCATCTCCTCATCTGCAGGAGGACATGAGGGTTTGCGTGCTGTTCATCATGATATCTGGCTTTGTAGTCAGTGGTAAGTCAACAGCTTTTTCTGTCCACCTTGAAACAATCAAGTTTATTTATGAATGAACCACACATCATGTTGCTAAGTGGCAACAACTAAACACAACACTGTAAAAAGTATCCATTAAATATGCAGAGAATTGTCGCATAATCAAACAGTGTAGTAATGTAAATGTAAGCTAATGTAAAAACATCCAATTGAAATGGACCATTGTTTATGTAACAGACTCCTAAGTCCTATGCATTGTATGTTTTTAGCTGATGAAGGGCCATGGCCATGCAATTTCGGCAAAGGACAAGATCAGTGTAACGATCATGGCACCTGTACACACCACCCTCCTGGTGTAGCCGGTCAGTTCTGTTATTGTAACCCGGGGTGGACGGGTGAGGAATGTGAAACTGGTAAGTAAAAAATGCTTTTATGCTGTTGTTTAACAGCTGGCATATGTCTTAAACTATCAACTGGCTTTTGTTTCACAAAACATATTGGGCCCCCTATCGGCACAACATCACTTATTATGTGGCTTATAAGTGTTGCACTGGGTACTAACCAGTTCCGACAGTGCTAAATTGAAATGCTTATGTAGCACTTATGTGCACCTGGTAGCTAACCTGAACCATAACCCAAATCAGTCTTTGCGAAAACATGCAGGACAGTGGGAATGTCCTTCTAAAATGCCACTGGTCCAGCAGATTGACAAGTGTAGCAGGACTAAATGTCCAGTTTCATGTTGGGCTTTCATGAACTAGGAAAATCAAGTGAAGCTTCAAAAGCTGAAATATGTTTATCAATATACTGTGTAAAGTTATATATCTATCCTGATTTGGCCATAAATTATTACAAATTAATTGTATTTTTAATGGACAAAACTCTTTTATACTTAAAAATGAAGAAATCATCAGATGTTCTCTCCCTGTACTGAATCACCATTATAACCTGTGTATCAGATGTAATCCGGGCATAGCCTTACAAGCCAGTAGAATCAGAAGGACAGGTCGGAAATAAGCCAAACATGGCGCTCAAATTGAAAACGAGATCACAGCACCCCCCTTGTGTGCAGTGATAGAATGTGGCTATCCGGTCCTCTTAAAATGTAGCTCGTCCTTCAACATTAAACATTGGCAGGACCGGATGTCTTGTGGGATGAAAAAGTTTTCGCAAAGACTGCTAAATAGTACTGAAAGACTGAACCCCTACATATTTTCCCACACAATCTTACCACTAAACTATTGATCATTTTCAGATATTGATGAATGTGCTGCCTCCCCTAGCCCCTGTGACACAAACGCAGATTGCACAGACACGGATGGCTCCTACACCTGCGCCTGTAAGGCAGGCTACACGGGAAGTGGGACAGTTGGGGACTGCACAGGTAACTATAACACTCTTCTTATGTCCTTACAATTAACCTCGCAGTGTGCCTAAATTACACAAAGCAAGCAAGGCAGGGACTTCCTCTGAACCACTATGTGGCTGTGAATGTCCCCTGTCCAGTGACATGGCAGGGAATGTGAAGCCTTATTTCACAAGGTGGTAGGCTATTGAATAGGATTTGTTAGGTAAAGCTAGTTGATATTTGAGGAAAATTTGGTATAGGGAGAAAATGTGGCTATCCTGTCCTCTTAAAATGTAGCTCGTCCTTCTGCACTAAACATTTGCAGGACTGAGTGTTTTGTGGGATGAAAAAGTTTTTGCAAGACTGCTAAATAGTACTGAAAGACTGACCCCTACACAATTTCCCACACAATCTTACCACTAAACTATTGATCATTTGTAGATGTGGATGAATGTGCTGCCTCCCCTGGCCCCTGTGACATAAACGCAGATTGCACAGACACGGATGGCTCCTACACCTGCGCCTGTAAGGATGGCTTCATGGGAAGTGGGACAGTTGGGGACTGCACAGGTAGTTATAACACCCTTCTCATGTCCTTACAATTAACCTTGCAGTGTGCCTAAGTTACCCAAACCAGGCAAGGCAGCGACTTCCCCTGAACCACCATGTGGCTGTGAATGTTCCCTGTCCAGTGACATGGCAGGGAATGAGAAGCCTTATATCCAAAGGTGGAAGGCTATTAAATAGGTTTGGTTTGGTAAGGCTAGTTGATACTTGAGGAAAATGTGAGTAGTATAGTGTGTATCAGGATGGGACTATAGCTCAGCTACTAGAATGGTCCAAACGACAAGAGACCAATCACAGGCCTCCATAGGTCACGTGACCTCATTTGCATATTAGACCACACCCCCTTTGGGTCATGTGACCGGAAGTGGCCTTATTCGGGCATGAGCATAACCAATCACATACCTCCATGGGGTCACATGACCTCATTTGCATATTAGGGTCATGTGACTAGAAGTGACCTAACATCCTCCTGGGCCTTATTACATAGGGCCTTTAACAGTCAAGGGCCTAATCCCCAGGGGCCTGATTCACAGGGGCCTCATATCCCTGAATCTGTGGCTGTGAATGTCCCCTGTCCAGTCACATGGCAGGGAATGTGAAGCCTTATTTCACAAGGTGGAAGGCTATTGAATAGGATTTGTTAGGTAAAGCTAGTTGATATTTGAGGAAAATTTGGTATAGGGAGAAAATGTGGCTATCCTGTCCTCTTAAAATGTAGCTCGTCCTTCTGCACTAAACATTTGCAGGACTGAGTGTTTTGTGGGATGAAAAAGTTTTTGCAAGACTGCTAAATAGTACTGAAAGACTGACCCCTACACAATTTCCCACACAATCTTACCACTAAACTATTGATCATTTGTAGATGTGGATGAATGTGCTGCCTCCCCTGGCCCCTGTGACATAAACGCAGATTGCACAGACACGGATGGCTCCTACACCTGCGCCTGTAAGGATGGCTTCATGGGAAGTGGGACAGTTGGGGACTGCACAGGTAGTTATAACACCCTTCTCATGTCCTTACAATTAACCTTGCAGTGTGCCTAAGTTACCCAAACCAGGCAAGGCAGCGACTTCCCCTGAACCACCATGTGGCTGTGAATGTTCCCTGTCCAGTGACATGGCAGGGAATGTGAAGCCTTATATCCAAAGGTGGAAGGCTATTAAATAGGTTTGGTTTGGTAAGGCTAGTTGATACTTGAGGAAAATGTGAGTAGTATAGTGTGTATCGGGATGGGACTATAGCTCAGCTACTAGAATGGTCCAAACGACAAGAGACCAATCACAGGCCTCCATAGGTCACGTGACCTCATTTGCATATTAGACCACACCCCCTTTGGGTCATGTGACCGTAAGTGGCCTTATTCGGGCATGAGCATAACCAATCACAGACCTCCATGGGGTCACATGACCTCATTTGCATATTAGGGTCATGTGACTAGAAGTGACCTAACATCCTCCTGGGCCTTATTACATAGGGCCTTTAACAGTCAAGGGCCTAATCCCCAGGGGCCTGATTCACAGGGGCCTCATATCCCTGAATCTGTGGCTGTGAATGTCCCCTGTCCAGTCACATGGCAGGGAATGTGAAGCCTTATTTCACAAGGTGGAAGGCTATTGAATAGGATTTGTTAGGTAAAGCTAGTTGATATTTGAGGAAAATTTGGTATAGGGAGAAAATGTGGCTATCCTGTCCTCTTAAGATGTAGCTCGTCCTTCTGCACTAAACATTTGCAGGACTGAGTGTTTTGTGGGATGAAAAAGTTTTTGCAAGACTGCTAAATAGTACTGAAAGACTGACCCCTACACAATTTCCCACACAATCTTACCACTAAACTATTGATCATTTGTAGATGTGGATGAATGTGCTGCCTCCCCTGGCCCCTGTGACATAAACGCAGATTGCACAGACACGGATGGCTCCTACACCTGCGCCTGTAAGGATGGCTTCATGGGAAGTGGGACAGTTGGGGACTGCACAGGTAGTTATAACACCCTTCTCATGTCCTTACAATTAACCTTGCAGTGTGCCTAAGTTACCCAAACCAGGCAAGGCAGCGACTTCCCCTGAACCACCATGTGGCTGTGAATGTTCCCTGTCCAGTGACATGGCAGGGAATGAGAAGCCTTATATCCAAAGGTGGAAGGCTATTAAATAGGTTTGGTTTGGTAAGGCTAGTTGATACTTGAGGAAAATGTGAGTAGTATAGTGTGTATCGGGATGGGACTATAGCTCAGCTACTAGAATGGTCCAAACGACAAGAGACCAATCACAGGCCTCCATAGGTCACGTGACCTCATTTGCATATTAGACCACACCCCCTTTGGGTCATGTGACCGTAAGTGGCCTTATTCGGGCATGAGCATAACCAATCACAGACCTCCATGGGGTCACATGACCTCATTTGCATATTAGGGTCATGTGACTAGAAGTGACCTAACATCCTCCTGGGCCTTATTACATAGGGCCTTTAACAGTCAAGGGCCTAATCCCCAGGGGCCTGATTCACAGGGGCCTCATATCCCTGAATCTGTGGCTGTGAATGTCCCCTGTCCAGTCACATGGCAGGGAATGTGAAGCCTTATTTCACAAGGTGGAAGGCTATTGAATAGGATTTGTTAGGTAAAGCTAGTTGATATTTGAGGAAAATTTGGTATAGGGAGAAAATGTGGCTATCCTGTCCTCTTAAAATGTAGCTCGTCCTTCTGCACTAAACATTTGCAGGACTGAGTGTTTTGTGGGATGAAAAAGTTTTTGCAAGACTGCTAAATAGTACTGAAAGACTGACCCCTACACAATTTCCCACACAATCTTACCACTAAACTATTGATCATTTGTAGATGTGGATGAATGTGCTGCCTCCCCTGGCCCCTGTGACATAAACGCAGATTGCACAGACACGGATGACTCCTACACCTGCGCCTGTAAGGATGGCTTCATGGGAAGTGGGACAGTTGGGGACTGCACAGGTAGTTATAACACCCTTCTCATGTCCTTACAATTAACCTTGCAGTGTGCCTAAGTTACCCAAACCAGGCAAGGCAGCGACTTCCCCTGAACCACCATGTGGCTGTGAATGTTCCCTGTCCAGTGACATGGCAGGGAATGTGAAGCCTTATATCCAAAGGTGGAAGGCTATTAAATAGGTTTGGTTTGGTAAGGCTAGTTGATACTTGAGGAAAATGTGAGTAGTATAGTGTGTATCAGGATGGGACTATAGCTCAGCTACTAGAATGGTCCAAACGACAAGAGACCAATCACAGGCCTCCATAGGTCACGTGACCTCATTTGCATATTAGACCACACCCCCTTTGGGTCATGTGACCGTAAGTGGCCTTATTCGGGCATGAGCATAACCAATCACAGACCTCCATGGGGTCACATGACCTCATTTGCATATTAGGGTCATGTGACTAGAAGTGACCTTATTTGGGCGTGAGCGTAACCGGAAGCCACTGACTTGGCTCGGTGGGGATAAGCGGAGCCTCTCAACCAATCGGTAAACAACACCACGTGACCTGACCAGTTGGTCCTTTGTTTGTAAACAACGCAACGTCACCTAACCACGCGAGTGAGTGAGCGGTCTTCTGTGGGTGAACGACGGGCGGTGGTATAGTATGGAAGGCTGATTTTTTTTTTTTCCCATCGAAAAATATATTCACAAGAGAGCGTCGTACACATGTCATCTTGGAGGGCGGCAGCGGGCGGCCAATAGCAGTGACATGACCGTTGAATTCATACATCGAGTAGTACACGGTTGACTCTACCTATGCTCCCCTGGTGGGTGAATACAGATCTAACCACCAGGTAACACCACCAGCGCGGGAACATATAAGCTCTGGGGCCTTTATATAGTACCAAAATGAAAATAGGGGGGAGGGAGGAAGAAGAGGAGGAGGAGGAGGAAAGAAGAAGAGATTCGGGTGGGGTGGGATAGAGGGGGGTAGGGGGGCCCTTGGGGTGGGGGTGTCAGGCCCTATATCCCACAAAATGGCCCTTATCCCCCAAAAGGGTATAGTTTTGGGACACAAGGGCTGCATCAGGCCCTTATCCCACAGAAGTGGCCTTAAAGCACAAAACCCCTTATCCCACATAAGAAATGCCCTTATCCCACAAAAGCCCTTATCCCCCAAAACCCATATACTGGTGTCATATCCATACCTGCCCTTATCTCCCAGAACATACTGGAATGGCAACTTGCACCTATCTCCCAAAACCTTTATATGCTAGTCTCATCTGTGAACCTGTTCTCAAGTTCAAGAACCCCTTATCTCCCAAAACCTATATATATATACTGGTATCATCAGCCAACCTGTCCTGAAAAAGGACATCAAGTTTAAGTTGCCCTTATCTCCCAAACCAATATGTACTGCTCTCATCCGCCAACCTGTCCTCAATAAGGGCATCATGTTTAAGTTGCCCTTATCTCTCAAAACCCTTATACGCTAGTCTCATTCGCCAACCTGTCCTAAAAAAGGGCATCATGTTTAAGTTGCCCTTATCTCCCAAAACTATTTACTGGTCGCATCCGCCAACCTATCCTTAAAAAGGGCTTCATGTTTAAATTGCCCTTATCTCCCAAAACCTTGATATGCAAGTCTCATCTGTCAACCTGTTCTGAAGTTTAAATTGCCCTTATCTCCGAGAACCTATATATTTACTGGTCTCATCCACCAACCTGTCCTAAAAAAGGGAATCGAGTTAAAGTTGCCCTCACCTTTCAAAACCTATATGTACTGGTCTCATCCATGGCCTGTCCTTAAAAAGGGCATCATGTTTAAGTTGCCCTTATCTCCCAAAACCTATATATCTTGGTCTCCTCCGCCAACCTGTCCTAAAAAAGGGCATCATGTTTAGGTTGTCCTTATCTCCCAAAACCTATATACGCTGGTCTCATCCGCCAACCTGTCCTTCAAAAGGGCATCATGTTTAAGTTAAATAGAGCGGACACATTCAACATGACAAAACTTATACATCGAGCAGAACAAGGGTGAGGGGTAGGGCGGGTCCCTAAAAAGAAAGAAAGGTCAAACAGAGGCCTGTTGGCCTCTTGTACCACCAACTCCTTTACAAAAGATGGGTGGGCGTATACTGATAGGTTAGTCATAAATAAGTCTGAACAGACCCTTCATTTAATTCTTATATTTTGCTAAATTATACAATAGAGCGGACACATTCAACATGACAAAACTTATACATCAAGCAGTACAAGGTTAGATTTTTTTCAAAAGTACTAACGTATTACATCAACACACAACACACTTTTGTTTTTTCATAATGGAGACTTTACACGGTGCAACTTTTGACATATTCACAACAGAGTATATACTATGGTATAGTAGCAACATGACAGAATTCATACATTGAGCAGTATTTTTTTGAATGCACAAATTGGAAAATAAATCCACACACTCTTTACAAAATGTAGCACAATACCATAGAGGAACATGACACATCTCACACTTCGCTTTTTGTTTCTCGTTATCGATACTGTACAAAGTGTAATCTTGGCGTATCACTTTCGTGCAAGTGTCTTCAGGATTGGGGAGGAAGTTGTAAGCAATGTTCGCCGTCCACACCTCGTTGAGTTTACAAGCCAAATCCACCGAACACTTATACCAAGCGGTCCATTCAGATTGTATCGACACGAGGGATTTCACTTGAGCAGCCTCTACACCATACTTATTGCACAATATGTTATCGAGACACGGATGACAGATTGTCTCAAACTTATACCCAGGGCAATAACACAATTTTTGCAACAAGTCCATGTCTTGTTCTAGCATAGTCAATAGAGTATTGCAAGATTCGAAAGTATATCGCCTTTTGATCAGAGGACACACCTGCCCGTGGTGAAATTAACATATCGCGAGACATCTGTCTCTGAACTCATGGTTCGTTCTCCAGAAACCATTTTTGAAACAACTGTCGAACAAAGGGAACGTGTGATTAGAAACGAACACTTTATGAACACCTTGGTTTGCCAGCGGTTCTTTATAGAATGACACATCAGTTGCTTGGTGTATCTTACTTTGGAGTGTTTTTTCTTTGTTGCAAATAGTTTTACGGTACGCGCTGTTTCCAATCAAATAGTAACAGTCGGACAGGATGTTCTCGTCTGAGTTCGAGTCGCCATGTCATGGCACTGCTGTCACCTCGTCTACGAAGTCGGCAAAAGGGCGTCTGGGAAAGTATTCGACGAACAAATACACCTTGGTCACAACCACACCATGACTCAGATACCACCCGAGGAGAGGTGTTCCAAAAAGTTGTTTTTTTCTCTGGTAACTTCCCATCAGAGTTCTCTGAGGTGTGTTCATGAGTTAGTTCTGACACCTGTCTGTATCGCAGGCCAATTAGTGGTGAATATTTCCTCGCCTTGAGGTATCATGGATATCACCGGAGCAATAGTCACCCTGTCGATAGATTCCCATCTACAGGTACTTTTCCTACAGTTTCCTTCGCCACATAGGGGACAATATTTCGGTAACACCGCACATCTTTTCACGTGGGTGTTATAACGGAACGCCTTTTTGAATTTTTGGAAACACCATTCGCACACCAGTTGAGTCATGTTGACTGAGTTACTTATGCCTAGTTTTCTCTTCTAATTAGCTTTTTTTCTGTTTACCTCTCATCATGTTTTTTCGTGTATTTTTTCCCTCCAGCTAACCTTTAATGTACACCACTCTTATATACCCAACCTATATATCTTATATCTGTTTATGTGTAGATCAAAAAAGTGTGGTCAGAGTCACGTCTTGACCTTCGTACGTGCACACGTGAATGATATTCTTGCCCTTGTAGTAGCTGACCCTACGTGTAGGTTGTGCTTCAAGTCTAGTTTGAGGAACCAAGTGTTGTGATCAGGTAACACTTGATACACAGCTGTCGCATTTCCGCACCTCCTCTTTGATGTCGGGGGCGTTCCCGATGAGCTGGAACAGGGCATAGATGGAGAATTCCACTTCCTTAGTGGATGTTATTGAGCCCTTTATTGCACTGTATTGCTCCTTTGAGAATTTGGCCCCACCCCTCCAAAGTTCCAGCTTCAAACCGTCGAAAAAGAACTCGCGTTTGGCCTCACCTTTTTCAGGTTCATCGTGCGCACCTTTGTTGTTGTCGCCCATCGTCAGTAGATCTACAGGAACAGGAAGAACATTGTGACTAGCATCACGAGCTGAAGTAGCAGCAGCAGTAGCAGCAGTATCAACACTTGTGTTGGTACTCTGGGACTTGTGGGAAACGGGGGGGAGGCACTAGCGGGTCGAAGAGTGGAAGGTTCATGTAGAAAGCTTTTAAAGTCTAGGTAGAATGGAGAGTTGTGCTCATAATCGTGGCCAAATACAAAGTCTCTTTGTATGACATCTGTTGCAGAATCATCAGCAGCAAGAGCAGCAGCAGCAGCAGCAGCAGCCGTGGCAGCGGTAGTAGCTGTAGCAGTGGCAGTAGTAGCAGCAGTAGCAGGGCCAGCAGCAGCAGCAGCACTGGTAGTGAGGGTATCAGGGGGTGTTGCAGCATTAGCAGCAGCAGCAGTGGTTTTCTCAACAGCGGGGGCTGTAGCAGAACTTGCTACAGGGGGGTCGAGGTTGAGAGAGAGCGGTGGTGGACATGGTACCGACGGGTCTGATGTAGTAGTAGTAGGAGAAGGGTTCCTTCTTGTTACCCTCCTGCTGCTGTACTTGTAGATGCTAAGGTCTCTGTTAGGTCTCTTTCCGACCATGGTGAAGGTGTGCCGCGTTTGTGCTTGGTAGTGTGAGTCTCCTGAACGACTCCCTTTATAGACTTCTATGGAGCAGATAAGCCCCTTACTGCAGTTTCAATGGTGGATATAGAAAAGGAGGCTTTGACAGCAGGAGGAGGTGTCACAGAGACCCCCCCTAGCTGGGGGTAGGCCATGAGAAGCGAATCTTGTATACACCTACTGTACACAGAGGACGGAGGGTGCACAGCTAAAAATAGTTTTCTTACTTTCTTTGAACAATATTGAATGGTGGCCGAAGTGAATAGTTTCAAGAACAACTCTCGGAAAAAGTAAAAAAGAAGAAAAAAAGAGATTTAACTTCATAAACAAAATGACAGAAATTCTTTTATTAAACAAGTCAGTTTGTCTGCAAAGCAAGCTTTTTTTTTCATTTCAGATATTCTAAACAAGAAAATTATTTTTTGGTTGCAATATAGTAGGAGAAGGGAGGCGGATCAGAAAATAGCTCTCAATCCTTTGGAGTCTCCTCTTCAGAAGGGAGGGCTGACAAAAGAGATTAGTCACCCTCAATTAAAGTTGCATTAAAACAAGGATGACAGTTTCAACACCCCTAATTCCACATAATACCATTACCACGACACCTTTTTTCCACTAGTTAGACATCCAGCTGTCCAAAGACTTAAGATTAAAAAATTGACTCTGACCCTCAGGTCATACTAAGAGGGAAGCAGAGACTACCGCTTATGAGGGGAGGGGGGTAAAAATGTGCAAACCCCTAATCAGCGCTCTTTGAAAGACGCATGAGAGGGGCCTATCACAGTTAAACCACCTGTAATCCGCTTAATACCGTAATAACGATACCCATTGTTGACTATGTGACGGATCCAAAGCCTTAAGTTGACATAGAGCCAACTAGAGAGGGAGAGCGTAATATCCTGTGGTGAACGGACTCAAGACACCCTATATAAAGCCAACTCATCTAGAGAAGAGTACATCGCTTCTGATCACCAGCACCACCACTAGCACCACCACCACAACCAACGCCTACACTGTGAGTCACCTCTACTGTACCATGTGCCATCCATTGCACACTTACTTGCTTACCGACTTCGTGAAATAGGTAGTGAGTTACCAGCGCTAGAATGGATAAATTAGGGGTCCGATTGGGAGTTCTGTACGACAGTCTTAATTGCTTGGTGCACGTCAAAAGCATCAAGGACATGTGTAGTGAGATGTACCAGACATGGTGGACTGAAATTGCCACGCGTCATACCCGATGGAGTCGCCTTTACCACGCCCACCTTGCCGCTAAACGCCAAGATATGGCTGAGCAGATTGAGAGCTTCTTCAAACATCATGACCTTGATTACAATAAACCTGACCCATCTGTGATCGACACATACTTTCTCACAATTTCTGAAACTCTGGCGTCTTCCGAGAATTAGAAAACCGTGGGAATACATCTAGGTTTAACCTTTGAACAGCTGAAGAACATCTCTTGACAACCGGAACAAGATGTGTCTCTCCTATATTTTGAAGTTTTGAAACTGTGGCAAGCTTTGCCCTACAATTCACACCATAAACTCATTCAAGTGTTAACCTCAACGTTACCTCGTTGTGGCAGCACTGAACAAGATTCCAGTAGACATCAAACTACTGTCGACGATCCTGGGACAGGCGACCAGACTGAAGAACCTGATGAAAATAGTGTGTTGTGATGTGCAAGTTCTCAACCTTGAGGTGCAGCGTCTCCACAAGAAAAACAAAAGACAGGATGAGAAAATGATGATGATGATGATGATGACAGATCTAGAAAAAAATGGAAAAAAACAGCAGACTACTGTGAAGAGGAGGAGGAGGAACTGGTGGACACTGTGGGTATCAGACAAACAACAAGACAACTGAGAGGATGCATGTTACACAAAGCACTAGCATCAGCAGCATCAGCAGCACCACCAGCACCACCATCATCTCCATGCATGGCGGAGGAGGAGGAGGAGGAGGAAATGGTAGATGAGGAGGTGAAAGAGAAGGAAGAGGCAATGGAAGAAAGGCAAAAGGCGTCTTACGTGTAGTGGTTTGTAGCTGAGCTACCAAGAGGATACACCTATTTCTGCTCTTGATTATAATGATAAAAGTGCTATATATCTACCATTGTAACTATAACAATGAACAAATTTGAACCCTGTACTGCTTGATGCATAAATTATATCATGTAGAATGTATCCGCTCTATTGTATAATCTATCAAAATAAAATAAATAAATGAATAAGTCTTTTCAGACTTATTTATAACTAACCTATCGGTTATGTAACGTCACTTCCGGTTATGTAACAAGGTCAAGGTAACTCTTAAATAGATCACTTCAAGTAACGTCATCAAAATACTGACATCTGATTGGTTGATTAATACGTAGGTCACTTCCGGTTATGTAACAAGGTCACTTCTGGTTACGTAATCAAAATACTAGCCTCTGATTGGTTGATCAAGTAGGTCACGTTACCATGGTAACCAAATGCTAGCCTCTAATGTGGTACAGGGAGAGAATGTGCATTTCCTGTCCTCTCAAAATGTAGCACGTCCTCCAGCACTAAACATATGCAGGACAGAATGGCTTGTGGGATGAAAAAGTTTTCGCAAAGACTGCTTAATAGCACAGAAAGGCAGAGACTTCCCCTAAACAATTATTTGGCTGTGAATGTCCCTTGTCCAGTCACGTGGCAGGGAATATGAAGCCTTATTTCAAAGGAGGATCCCATTGTAGTGTTTAGAAAGAGGATGCAGATACCACAGAAGTCTCACAGAGCTCATGGACTCTGAAATTGCAGAGAAACGGAAAACAGAACACGCATTTCAATGAAATTGATTTTCTTGACACCCTGTTTTGACAGTTTGTCCAAGGGCTGCAAGATCAGCAGCAATCCGAAGCCGCTTAATGGGCATGGACGGCGGATACCTCTCTTATGGATCTATTTATGGCAATTGAAATCCACACACAGAAAAAAGGCTTATTGACTAAAAGAATTCGACGCGTGGGGGCTCTTTGGGATTCTACCACTGAGCAAAAAGAGTGGAGGTCATGGTGAAGGCAGTTTTGAAGGCCAGCCTGCGGTGACCTTTTGGGGCTGAAGGCAACTGGGAGCACTGCAAGTCAGAGTTCGGTATCGGGCATAAACTCCATGTAGTTTTGGTTATTTCTGCTCTTTTTCAGCCTTATACCCCTACAGAATATAAACATATGTGTGGGGGTTTACTACTATATACATTTCCATCCAGGCCACCAGGGAGGGTAAGTTCGGGTTGTTTCCACCTGGCGTTAGTGTGTGCGGTATCCTAGAGGGGGCGACAGTCCTCTCTCGAAACTGCTCAGCACGCTTCAGGCAGGAACGAGCCCACCACGTATTCTTGTACATTTCACGTCGGAAGGGGTATATAAACCTTCCCTCCTCGCACAGTCGCCAGTCAGTGCTTTCCCGGCTGACTCCCAGCGCTACCCTACCCAATCTTGTACAATTGAATAAGCAGCATTGCTTGCACCTCCTCCTTGGGGTATAGTCAATCGATTCATTAGGTTTGAACTTGTTATGGACAATATTTCTTTATCCACAGCTGTTTAAGTGTGTATTGTCAGCAAAATATTCTTTCAGGTTGGTACCCCTATATAGTAAAAAAAGAAGATACACATTGTATCCATTGCACCTCAGATGGTTAGGTAACTATTTTGTCTTATGCTAGAAAAAAAGAAATTTGTGCCAAAGCAATGATCTTGTCTCAAGGATTGGTATACATATTTACCGTTTCGTAATCACCTGGTGATATCGAGATGGAAATTCCTAAAATGTAATACATACTAGAAGGGATAGCATGCATATGTGGACTATAAGAGTGTCTTTGTAACTGTTTAAACTGATAGAAGATATGGGAACCTTATACCATACAGGTATTAGAGTGCCACTATGATGATATTATTTTTGTATCTAGTCTCATAATCTCAGGAAAGTTAGAAAAATAAAGGAAATTTATTTCATAAGAGATGCTGCATATAGTAAAATGGTGCCGAATCATGTTAGCTATCGCCAGGACTCTGCCTACACATGTTCTGTACAGGTAAATACAGTTTGGGGAGGTTCGGTAGAGTTTGGTTGTGATGGGAGAACTTTATGTCCGATGGTTGGATACAGGTGATTCCGAGATGGAAATTCAGGAAATGCGGTTCATATTAGAAGGTGCACATAGTAAAAAGGTACCAAATGCTGTAAAACATACCCAGGGCTCAGCCAACACATGTTTTGTACATACATAGATAGTTTGATGAGGTTGTGTGGAGTTTGATAGTGATGGGAGACCTTTATCTATAAATTTAGGGGTGAATCATATGGGTGATTCCGAGACGCAAAATCAGTGATTAGGTCATACTTTAGGCCAGTATTGTACATAGTAGGTACAACCAGTGGTCATAATGCTCCATATATATTGAAGTACATATGATGAGGATAGTATAGAGTGATTTTAAGGACTAATTGAACCATTTTGAGAAAAAAAAGTGCAAAGTTAAGAGTATGTGACAGAAATTTTTATAATTTTGATTAATATTCAAAATTGACAGGGCTACATCTCAAGAAGTTTTTTTCTTAGGATATACATTTTTTGTATACTTTAAGATACATGTTGTATCAGGTTGTAAACAAAATCGCACTGTGACTGGTTACGTGGCAAGGACTGCTCCTGA
Source organism: Harmothoe impar (assembly GCA_947462335.1). Classification (NCBI taxonomy): domain Eukaryota; kingdom Metazoa; phylum Annelida; class Polychaeta; order Phyllodocida; family Polynoidae; genus Harmothoe; species Harmothoe impar. Next base: position 79,310 of record CANHQG010000056.1, read on the forward strand.
CCAGTCCCATGGCAGAAAATGAATCAATGCAACCATTTTAGAAAACCCCGTTTAAGAGCTGCTGTATACTTTTAATTATACAAACTGGGGAAACTGTTGTTAACATACAGGGGTTCAGTGAAAAGCAATTTGGTTTTAAGAATTAAATATTCAGATTTTACTCCCTTTAGATTTAGACTTGCAAACCAATGATCTGACCAGATATATGAGATAGATATTGAACCTTCACAGTGGTGTGATATCTTAAAGATAGAGGTTGTTTTCATTTTACATTCACACCATCTGATATGTAATATAAGTACTCAATGTACATAATATTGATTGTCGACCCTTATGTCTTTTGGTAAGCAAAAACTATTTCGAGGTGAAGTCATTCATTATTGAATATTGCTAACCCCAGGATGCTAATCCGATAACTATGAAAAGAAACTTGGACGTGAATGTACCACCATCCATCCTTTGATATCCTATCTCTATGTATTTACATTCTTCAGAATGCCATAAAAGCCTTTTTCTGATATTACAGATATCTGTTTAGATATCTGTGACCCAGCATGTAGAGAATTCGGATGTGAAGGAACGGGTAAGTTCTATAGAATATGATGAAGTTCAAAATGATTCTACCTTTGTCTATATAGACACATAACCTTTTTTAGTCCATATAGCTGAAACTAAGCATTCGATGCCTCCCTTTCATTCTCATTCAATGATAATAGTCACACAGGTCATTCAATATGAACCATGAATAAGATTGAAGTGACCAGTTTCCCTTATTTGGACACTATTGTAGGTAACTGTGAATCCTGCACCCTGAATGAGTGCTACCCTGTCTGTGGTAAGCTCATATTCTTCTTTGCTTCTTTGGTCTACCGTACATACATATTAGCATAAAGACAGAGAAACCCTAGACTCTGTCCAAGAATTAGTTCTTTCTTGTATATATACTGCCGTTAGTCAGGATTTCTCTCCTATGCCTTGAAAACTATCACTGTCTTTTTCTTCTCTAATGTAATTCTAGACTGGAGAGAAATGTCAAGTTATAAGGCGTCAACTTATAGTTTGTCAAAGAAGGGCAAATATGTAATTAGAAAATGTATTTTTGTTAATTTTTCACTTCATCAAAATATTTCAGATCAGTGTCGGTGTGGGGAAAGATGTCAAGACTGTGCTCCCACTAGTAAGTTCTACCAGAAATAACTTGAGGCGTGTATAATACATTGGTCATTGGTTCTCCTAAACTCAGTTTCTAAGAACAGCAAGATTTCTGTTAAATTCACAACTTTCTGGCGCGCAGAATGTACAACAAAGAAAATGACATATGTTTGATATACTGCTGAAGAATCGATTATCCATAAAAGTGAAAATTCCCTCAAAACTATTGCAGAAACATGTCGGAGTTGCATTTTGGAGTGTTTTACGAATGCTTGTGGTAAGTCAATATGCCAAAAAACTCTACGCTGCTTTTAACCATAGACTTGAACAAACCTTTTTAAAGTCAGTTATGATTATCATCTATATTCTTCTGTATAAGATGTAACTTGAAAATTATTAGTATAAATGAGCAATAATTAAATAAATAAAATAAAAACATAAGTTATTAAGACATATTCTGGACCTCTCTTGTGGTGATGTCAGAATAAATCACTTTAGTTTTTATTATCTCTACCAGGGATAATAGAGTATGTATGAGCAGACAAGGTTACCTTACGTATCTAGATAATTAGATATCTATCTATAGCTTGCCACCATTATTTTTAATTATCTATTGACTGTTAACTAATTGAAACCCTTTTTCTTGAAAACCATGGTATCAGGAAAGAAGTAAAGTTCATTGAGCAGGATGTGAAAGAAGCAACAGAGTCTACCAAATCAGAGATGGCACCACCAACAATCAGCCAAGTCGAAGCTCAGATCATCCAGTTTGCGACTATAATAGATCCTTTCTCATTTTTTGTGTCCTCTGTGCTTGCAAGCTGACTTTATATTCATTGCATGGTTGGCCTAACCATAAACGCATGATATCTATGTAGATCTATGCTAAAGTAGGCATACATTTCCCTAGACAAGGAGTATGAATAGAGATAATAAAAGAGGGCTTATATTTTCTAAAATTATATGACCTACCCCATTTGATCACATGTATGTTTCAGCCTAGCATAGAAAAAGGGAAATTCTGCATAGATTTGTCGTACGGATATAGCCTATTGGTATATAAGCCTATATGCCAGTCAATGTATGAGTTAGGTACAATGTAGTCCAGTGAGCTCAAGGAAATTGGCCTACTGAATAAAGTGAAAAGGAGGGCTATTCTAGATTTTCGGAATAATCAAGCTATTTTAAGATTTATATCAACATGAATTTGTACAAATTATATGCAGTTTTCTTCAAAATGATATTAATTCATTAATGAACCTGATGTAAGTTAGTCTGACTTGCATATTAATTTAGCATTTTTTTATGGTAGATGAATAAAATACTGTCAGGGTGTTGTCTCACCATTTTGGAGATACATGAAAAAATGTCCTTTCACCATCAAACCCCAACCTGACTTCAACAGGTGGTAAAAGTGGCAACCCACATGTTTATTGCTGTAATTTTTGTGAATAAAATCAAACAATTTGCACTTACTTTAAGACGATACAAAAATGGAAACAGGAATGATATATTCAACTGTATAATGGCTTTACACCTAACAAAATGTCTTCTGACATGGAAAGAAAATATGAGTGTAGGGCCTTTTCATAGGCATGATGCTAAAACTAATATGTGGCATACGTTCCCGTTCCACGAGACAACAAAAGGGTGACCTATTCTCATGTTGCTTCAGCCCTCACTTAAGTATAAAAATACTCAATTCCACACAAATATGCCCCACCTTTCTACCGAATCCGGAGGCCTATTACGCACTCAATACACTCCTTGGAAAGATTTGGGGCACTGATATGATATAATATTGCACTGTGAAGTAAAATAATTCGCTAGCTTTTAGGTTGACCTCTTAATCCATGTATTCATATATATCATGTCTATTAAAGTAAGTGGTAAATAAGTTTCTGAAAAGGGGCAGGGCTGGAACATTTTTTAAAAAGGGGTAGGGCTGGAACATTTCTTTTAGTGGTGCATAAATTATTTAAATGAGTTAAATGAACTTTCTTTTCAACACATTTGAGTTTTATTTCATAAATGGGGTCATGTAACAATGGGTGACTTATGTATCAGAGATATCCTAGCACAACATCGATTCTTTCTAACAGTATCCGACGCTTTTCATCTTGGCTTTAGGTGTAGGAATTACCAGATCATATTACAATTTTTAAAGGTTATATACTCTGTTAACAACAACTTGCACTAACTTGCGATCTGATTACAAAGTTGTGGTGAACTAATATTTTGAGATACTTCTAGTTCAGTCCATTGTACCTTTGTGAAAACAGAACCGTTCTCATTTTGTATACGTATTTGTCATTAGTATTTACCAATGTGTGTACAACATAATTATTGTGTACCCCTGGTAAACCTTTAGGAGTGTATCAACCCCACAGCCACTGTATGATGCTGGAATGCAGCCTCAGCAATTACTCTAGAGGTCTATATGAATGCATCTTGATGCACTTTGAGATCCTTAAATAGTTAATTCCACTATGCAAAAAAATAACCTTTGCTCGTCGGATCATGATGGTGCATGTGTGGTAATGTGTCAAGAGCAGAGTAGAAAATCAGTTGATTACACTGATACTTTTGACTCACACTTTTCTGTTTTGTAAATCATTCATTTAAAATGTATTCTCTGTTATATATTTTATAGTCTGTTATTATTATGTGTTCTAAAAGAAATAAATTGATTGCTTGCTTTTTTCAATATTGGACTCTGTCATATCTTTGTTTTGACCGTTGGAAGAATTGAGATTTACACTTTCAAATAAAATCATTCAGATATATCTTTGATAGTTTAAAACATTGATTTATGTCCTCTGTAAATTATATAATGGACCTCCACCAGGCTTGAGGGGACAAGATGGCTTCCAATACGTGGTGATGACCAACAATTTGAGACATGGACAAGATAGCAATAGGGGCAGCACTGTGTAAGGTGTGCAGGAGGACACAATGGCTGTGTACATAAGGGGTTCAAGTAGAGTGTTATAGGGGGTGCAACTGGAGCTGTGTACAGAAGGCTTTTAGGTACAATGTTTTACAAAACAGATGTCTACACATAGATAAAAGTTAAATGGCTTGCTAAATACAAAAAAAGTTGTTTTACTTCAAGGTCTGGCAGAGTCTTATGACTTTGTAACAGTTCAAACGTATTTGGCCGGGTGTAGTCTTTGACCGGGTGAAGTCTTTGATTAAGCAGCATTACAATGGCAGAAATAAGGCCTATGTAGCAGAGAAAGCTGGGAAATAGTGCATCCATATATTGATACAAGTTTAAATCAAACATAAGTCATTTTTGTTATAATCATAAACTGGGCATACTATGCATAGAAGAACATGATGTTATTATTTCCCTCTGCTTGGTCAAAGACGTCACTTTATATATAACTTTTAGTTTAAATAGCTGCACTGTGCATCGTAAGCTCAGTATATAAATATGTAATTTTTTACTTTTAGTGTCGATAAATGTGTATTAATATACCATTGCAGTAATTAACCGATTTCCTCATTGAAAAGGCTCATTTATCCCAGCTTGTCACTCCCCAGTCAAAGACTACACCCGGTCAAAGGCGTTTGAATTGTTACACACTCATGAGACTGAGCCATCTACACATTATATAAGTGAGTGTATGCGATTGTGCATAATGAATTTTTGGTAATCAAAGCGTTTTTGGGAGACATGATGGCAGTCTAAACATGATTTCAGGTTAGAAAGAGGGACAAGATGGTGGGCTTCAGTAAATGATGATCCACAGAACTTACAAAAGGGGACAAGATGGCAGCCTACCCAGGATGATGATCAATAATGACTTATATAGGGAGACAAGATGGCAGCCTTGTGTAGGTTTAGTATTTAGGGGTTGGGGCCATGTGTGTAGTTGGCTCCTGTACCCCTTACACAGCGTCTAAACTGGTTTTACCTGGTCATGCTCTATTTGATCCATACTTTAAGCCCTGGGTCTTGTCCTAGCTTGGAAGGAAGTGGTCATCATTTGACAAAATGTGGAGTCAGTTTATCACCTTCCCCTTCAAGACGGTTAACAGTCAATATTTTTCTCTGTCTTTGTGTAATCTATAATGACACTTGATGGTCAGGATGCCTTATGAAAAGTAATCAAATTTACATTGATTTTACTGAGGCTGAGATGGCCCTACACTATGTGGATTCACTGGTAGGATGATGTAATATAATGTTTTGAGTTCTATTTATGATATTTTGCTCATTTAACAACAGAGGACTGTTTTGTTTTGTTTTTCCTGACAAGGACACATACATTGTTTTAGAACCCCTACATCAGATGTTTTCCAAAAGTCTATGTCATTGATTAGATAGGCCACCTCCTCAAAGACACTAGCATCCTTTTTTGCAATTTTGGCATTTCAGAGAAGTAATAAATTCCCATCTGCCCCCTGTTGTTAGAAAATGGCCAATCCTTATTGCCATAGAACAGTGTAAAAAGGGGGGGACAAAGTCAATGTATGAGCCGACCCAAACTGATGCTACATCCGGTGACCAAACTAAGAACCACCCTCTGCAGGTCTCACATGGCCATACCAGGTGGCAGCACCTATGAGGAACAGACCCCTAGAAGGTTCCTTGAAGTCTGTGCCTGAGATCTGATTGGGCTGGGCAAGAATGGGGAGGTAGGGAGATGCAAACAACATGTCTGTGAAGATAAAAACTAACCCATCCCAAAACACACACACACTTTCCGACCCCTTGAACACTCACAACTTGGTACAAGTATAGCAGACCAGATCACTGTGCCTACTGGTATGCATGTACTGGTTATTATAGAAGGCCTGTGCAACATTTTGCCATTTTGTTAATTGCCAGTTGCCATTTGTATGTTACAAATTGTCATTTGCCAGTTTGATGTTGTTATTTGCTTGGTTGAGGTTGCAAATTGTGAAAAACTGTCTGCAGCTATTATTTGAGATAGATACTAAACTATTTTAGGACAATTGGCAACCAGCAACTAGCAAGTAGCAAAGAGAAAAATTAACACTGGCCTTCCATAGTATATGGTGTATTGACCATACAGGGTTGGTCCACAGAGGGAGGGTTATTTCTGCCTTTCATATTTACCATACACTCCAAAACATTGCCAGCTGTAACACTGGAAGTAGCAAAGTAGGACAGCAGTTAGTCACAACCAATTACACCAAACATGGAGGGTGGGGATGGGGACGTAGGGACCTACCTTGAAAAGGAGCAAATTCCCCAATAATAAAGGTGTCTTCTCTTTTGTAACTGCATGGTAAATGGATTCCTTAGAGCTGGAGATGAGTGGTACATTAAATGGAACCGTAAAAAATTATGTCACCACATCTGAATACAACATGTTCCGAACACAACATCTTCCAAACACATTTCTGACCACAACATCTTCTGAACACAACAACTATTGGAAATACAGAGGGAGGAATTGAGGGACCTCTTGTTGCACACATATAAACACAGGGATACAGAGATAGTACCCCAAATAACGTAAGAACATGGATTGTGATTTATTTGGATATTTTGCCATTTTACAGTTAGGGCCTTGAGCAATACTCCTCACTGTATAGGTTGTGGAGCTAGGGTTTTAGCTTAAATTTAATGTCTCATTATTCATGTCAACCATGCTCTTAACCCTGTATGCATTGTTATATAATGAGCCTTTGTTGTGCATAACATATACTTTTCTGATGAATTCTAAAGAAATGCCAATGTCTGCATGTAGAATTTAGGGGTAGATAGCCATACGTATTTGGCTCCTGTAACCCTCACCCAGTCTCCACCGCACTATAGCGCTGTACTGGGAGTCGGTTTATTCCCCGGACCATCCTGTTTACACTTAAACCCACTATCTCATGGGATCTTGTTTCTGCTCTAACAATGCAGCTTGTAATTGGCATCACATGGTGTTAAATGTCTGGTCCTTGCCTAGATATCATGAGAAATTCTGTTGAGAAGACTAACATAGCAGCAGGTAGTGAGCCACCAGAATTATCGCTATTACCTGGTCATGCTCTGTTTGATCCATACTCAATGCCCTGGGTGTTGTCCTAGATAGTAACAGAGCGAATATTATTTAGCAACAGGGGTTGGATTTCTGCAACAAGAATTCTAGATGATTGAGATGATTAACCTTTGAGATAGATCAGGGTTTCTATAAACCCAACCATTGGAACTAATGTGCCTTTTTCCTGAAAAGGGGTGAAATCTTTCTCATTCCCCTGCTATTCCAAAGGGGCTAACATAAATTGAGCTACCTCCCTTCAATCTATCATGCAACCTCCATAGGCCTGCTATAATTAAATGATTGGCTTGATAAATTTCCTAGACGTGGACACTGATATGTATTCAGACCCCTTACATCTAAAGGGTTCCATGAAGATAAAGTCTGTGCCTGGGATGTGATTTGCCACCTTCTGGAATATGCCAACATCCTTTTAATGTTAATTCTGAACTATAGGCCTAGTGACCGGCACTCTTTGGGGCCCTTATACCATGATTTTGCCACTAACCGTCAAAAACCTTTTAAGGTATAAGGCAAAAGAATGATTTAAAAAGCTACACACATATTCATATGGACATAATGAACACAGATACGTTGTGTGATTGAACAATTAAAATCGACCCCAATTAGCTCCTAACCCATCTTTAAGGTGTCACCACCTTACAGCACTAGATTGCATTTGGGAATTTTGATATTGACCACTGCAAACATGTTATTTGAGACATGTACAGTGTTTAGCCACCCATACCAAATTTTAGATTATGCATGCCGAAAAATATATAATGGGTGTGACCCCAAAAAGTCAGCCTAGGTTTTGTATGAATCACCATGGTGACTGGATAGTGGTTTTGTACTGTGAGGCCTAAGCAACGTATGGATACATTATGAGGTCATTTCACCTATATGGCCCAACATTGTTTATATGGAGTAGAAGAATCTTTCTTTTAGGACTATAAAGAAACACTTTCTGATCATCCAGATAACAAAAAAGCATGTACTTAACCTTCTTTCCCGCAAAATAACAAAGTTTAGGGTGGATACCGACCATAATATGTTGGAGACCGTAGTGACATAGGTTTTTCCTTGGTGAAATAGACATGGGTATTTCTCGGCATCTGGCATAGTGCCCCCCCCCCCATCAAGGCATGCAACATTGGGCATAATGGAGGTGAAAAATGCCATGCAGCCCATAACCTGTTTGTAGGGCTTTAGTTACAAGCATTGGGTTGCTTTTAATACATTAGTCCCATTTATTTTGGGATGTTTAGTAGCAAAGTGCCACCATATATATAACAAGGCTTTGATGGTTCATCATACTGGCACTAGAGAGCAGCACGGATGTATACTAGTACCTCCCTTGGACTCGACTAGTGTGCGGTGCCTGGTCTTCAGGGCCATGGGTTCCACTCTGATAGTCATCAAGGATTCAGTAAATATCCAAATCTGGCCAAAAGTAATAAATGACAGGTGAATAAGCTCACCTTTGATGGAAAGAGGAGGGCTCAAAGAACTACAGGGGAGAGGGTGGAGAGTAATGTTCAAGCCCTCACAGCAAAATATCCAGCGACCCCCCCCCTCCTGTTATTAAGTAATGACCATTCCCTCAGACTTACATAGACTGTACAGACGTCATTCATCATTAGATTGTCATATTGAGATGCTCATATTTGGGTTGAAGTAGGGGCCAGCAGAGACAGGTGAGACTAACTATGGCCAGGAGGACTTGCCGACTACCACTGTTAGTGAACCTAACTAAGACTGACTGCACCACAGTGCTGCCACCTGGTTTATTCCCTTTGAGGACATCAGACAGAAAGTGGTTAATTAGGTAAGGCCACTGCAACTATAGCTTGTTTCTCATCAAAAGATACTTTTGAGTGAACGATCTTACCAATAATGCAATAACCTTTGTAGAAAAAGTTCCAATCTCTAGAAACGTAATAACTACTCACGGAAACAAATGTTTATAATGAAATACACCCTCTTCATATCCTCTCGGTAAGTAAAGGGAAACTAGTATTTCTTATAGTGGCCTGACTGTGGTTAGAAAACTTTGTAGGCCTCCCCATTAGTGGTAGGCACATGGCATGACGTTCTACTGACACCCGCAGAGGTAAATGTAAACATCACTTTCAAAATATCCCGTAAAAATTACGGTGAATCACTGGCATCACTGAATGCCGACCTTTTCCTGTTTTTTTTACGGTCACTGTATTTTGCTTTTCCCCTTGAATTTTACAGGCCTTTCCTGTTGTATTTTTACGGTGATATTCATCATTATTATATGATGATTCTCTGCTATTCAATGATGATTATAATTGTTTCTGGATTCAAAGATGTATACTTCATGATATCATCTTAATTCCAGGCCTGTATATACCCAGTAAACACAACTACGTAGCACAGACGTAATTCTACGTTTATTTTTGGTCTGAACTACGTAATTTGACAAGGTTTATGAACGTCAGAACGTTAAGGTTTATTTACCTCTCTCAAACATGTAGGTCTGATTTCCGTTTGTAGACAATATTTCTGTTATGCCTATTTATCTAACAAGTAAAATATTGACATATTGTTATTCATAATGGTATAATTCTGAGCGAGCCTCGAACTTTCTACCCTGGGATCTAGAGTCCCAACCTGAACTGTATGAGCTAATGGGGCTAGCTGTCAAAGGCATGCTTTTGTTAGGCCATTTGTTCGTGTTCAGTGAGGTTTGTAGGATCAGAACAAGGTCAGGGTGAGGCTTATACGCAAGTCTTTAGATGTATGCTATAGTACCAAAGTCACCATAATCAGATGCTCTCCCTCTCTCTGTCTCTTTCTGTCTGTCTGTCTCTCTCTGTCTCTGTCTCTCTGTCTCTCTCTGTCTCTGGTTTGGATCCCTTCCCATTTTTCCTCTCCCGTTACTGCTGACTAAATATGTACTGCTTGTTACAGGACTCGAACCCACATGCCCTGTGTTACCTAGCAATTGCTCCCTACGTAATTCAACCTCATATTACGTCTATTTACTACGTTAAATTACGTCTGTCTGACGTATATAAACGTAAATCCGTCATAAACGTTGGTAGAACGTAAGTAAACCTTAACGTTTTGACGTCTACAAACCTTGCATAAAAACGTAAATCCAACCTTTTGGTTGGACTGCAACCTAAATTCAACCACAATGGAACGTTGGAATTACGTAGGGTGTTTACTGGGTATACATATAAGGCCTGAGAAACATAATTGAATGCCTCATAGCAATATACAATTAGCAAAATGTACTCCAGGATTGTTACAAAGAAACTCTGACAACAGTCTCAATGTCTTAATGTGAAAAATGAAAACTTACACTTTGTACCTACTTTTAAGTATTTGGGTGTTACTTCGGATTATGAGCTGACATTTAATGCATGTACATGAAAAAGCAGCGCTTCCAATGTTAGTGAATAGAAGGATTTTCCATGTCAGGATGAGAGGTCACAAAGTATCTCGTAAAGAGGAGAATTTAATTTCAGTTATCAGGACCACGCTTGCAAACAGTGCCCCCTTGTTGAAATATGGTATTATACATGCAGCTTCCTATGAGAGGAGTTTAGAGGTCATAGTAGCTAGAGCATGGAACGCACTCAATGTAAAACATAGAGATATTGAGTCAATTTCTTTGTTCAAAGCAGAAATGAAAAAAATGCTGATTGAGACGAGAAACATGTATCAAAATACTTTTATTTCGGCAGAGTACCCAAGCATATACTGACAGATTGTATACAAATAAGATGACCCTGTCTTGTCCTGTAACCAGTAACCGAGTACTGTAATCCACAAATCACTGTAAAAGTTTCTGTAATAGAGAAAAGCTCTGTGTCTCACTAGAGACAATTGTAAGCGTGAAATCTGTATAGGTGCATACAAGTATAATTTACTCTGTAGATGCATCACCTAAACTTTATGACCCGTACATGTCTAACTAATGTTATCATACTGTTGAAGCTGATCTGTGATAGATGTATTATCTTATATTTTATTCTTATATTCGTTACCTAATAATGCATGGCAAAATCATTCTTGTATGAAATTGAGCAATGAAGACGAGCAGTAGTATTGTATGTATCGGAACGGGACTATAGTTAAGTACTGTTTATTACTCAATCGACATGCAGCCAATCAGAGGCCTCCATTTGGTCACGTGACCGGAAGTGACCTACTTAGGGGATTAGTGGTGACGTCACGTGACCTAGTTAGCCAATCAGAGGCCGCCATTTGGTCACGTGACCGGAAGTGACGTCATATGACCTACTTATGGACCGGAAGTGACGTCATATGACCTACTTAGGGGACCGGAAGTGACGTCATATGACCTAATTTAGGATCACGTGACCGGAAGTGACCTGATGAGTCACGTGACCGGAAGTGACGTCACATGACCTAATGGCCAACCGGAAGTGAGTGACCTCATTGAGGATCACGTGACCGGAAGTGACCTGATTGATCACGTGACCGGAAGAAGAAGTGACGTCACGCGACTTAATGAAGAGATGAGCGTCTTTAAGGGGTCACGCGCTTTAAAATGTGATATCTTTTTTTTTGGAGGAGGAGGAGGAGGAGGAGGAGAAGGAGAGGAGGAGGAGGCGAGTCTCTTATTTTTTTCGGTAAACTAATAAAAAACACTACAATATAAGTTTGTTTTTTTTTTCATTTTTTATTGTTTTACGAGCGACTGGAAGTGACTTATTGAACTAGGTAGAAGCGTTCTTTAGAGTGTATAAGGGGGGGGGGGGGGAGGGGAGGGGAGGGGAGGGAAGGGGAGGGGAGGGGAGGGGGGGGGAGGGGGGCACTCTAGGGGGGTGGGGGGGCACTCTAAGGGGCGTTTGTCTCTTTTAAGAAAAAAAGAAAAGAAAAAGATTTCAATCGAGAGACACGCTTCTTCCTCTCGAGAGGAAGAAGCGTGTCTCTTCATTTTTTTTTGTTTAGGAAGTGAGGGTCTTAAGGATCACGTGACTGGAAGCGACTTGATGAAGCATGTGACTAGAAGTGACGACGTCACATGCTTTAATGAGGCGATCAGCTGTGACTGGCGGCGGCGGCGGTAGGGGCGGCGGTGGTGCTGGTGGTGGTGGTAGTAGACGTTACTGTGGTCAGAGGTGATATGGTTTTTTTCCAACAGAAATCAGAGCTTTTATACAGAGGGAGTTTAATCCTATTTCCAACAGCACCCCAGCTGTCCAGCAGCCGCTCCGCTCCGTAAGAGCTTCTTAAGAGCTTAGATGACGAGGGGTATGTCATAGCCATCTGTGGTGGCCAGCTGAAAATGGTGTTTTTTCCTTATCCATTAGCCTTACCTCCTACCCCCTACCTGAGGACGACTCTCTCCCCCTTTGGCATTCATTGTAACAAACGTCAGAGGTCAGGTGAAAATCGGATTTTCATGCACAGCCTTAGTCAGCTGTCACCCCTATTGAACTAGCCGGCCGCCGCCGGCCGGTCTACTCACCACGGCAGGAGGCGGTGATTTTTTTTTGTTTTACACTTAAGTCGCTCACCACATGCACACGACTCTACTCACAGACAGACACACCCGTCTTAGGGGGTCCTGCTTCACACTACACGCCTCCTGTAGTTTTTTGTATACACACTATAAGCTCATGACTGCTTAATCCTTTATACAGCTAATGCGCGTTGAATTAGCACAGTCGGTACACCGCCCGCTGATGGCAGTCGATCTCTCAAAAAAAGGGGGAAAGAGATCCAGCTGAAAACGTCATGACTTATGTCTTTTGTTTCTCTTTGTGAATGTCCGCCGGTCAGCCGGCGGCAGCAACTGCTTAATCCTTTATACAGCTAACGCACGTTGAATTGCTGAACAAGGCAGTAAGTAGCTTAGCTCATGTCAGTCGATCTCTCAAAGGGGAGGGGGAAAGGGCTCCAGCTGAAAACGTCATGCCTTATGTCTTTTTGTTTCTCTTTGTGAATGGCCGCCGGTCAGCCGGCGGCAGCTGAACAGAGCCGTAAGTAGCTTAGCTCTAGAAGCGAGAAGGAGTGTATAAGGGGGCTGCAAACACCCATTCACTCACTCAGTCTTTTGCTGCTCTCTACAGTCACCACCATGAGCAAAACACAACAACTAGTGTCGACCAAGGATCTAATCGAGTTCAAGAACAAGAAGAGTACGCAGAACGGTGATCGTTTACCGTCAGCGTCTCCTCTTGCTACTGAAATTGAGACTACCGCCGCAACCGCTTGGTCTTATCACCCTCCCGCTGTAGCGAGCGCACGCAGCAGTAGTAGTGGTAGTAGTAGTCGTCGTGGTAGCGACGTTGTTACACTCGCGACGGTTGTTGCTGCTAAGCACGCTGCTGCTGCTACTGCTGCGCCTGCTGCGGCTGCTGGTGATCCTCGTGCTGCTAGTGCTGCTGCTACTGCTGCTGCTGCTGCTGCTGCGCCTGCTACTGCTGCGCCTGTTACTGCTGCGCCTGCTGAGGCTGCTGCGCCTGCTGCTGCTGTGCCTGCTACTGCTGCGCCTGCTACTGCTGCACCTGCTAGCGCTGCGCTTGCTGCTGCTGCTGCTGCTGCTGCTGCTGCTACACCTCTTGCTGCGACTGCCGCTACTAGTACTGACACGCAGCACGTTGCACAGAACCTCTCCACCGCTACATCAACCGACGCCATCAACGCCGCTCGCGCTGAGACTTATAGCTATTCGGACACTCAGCCCCAGCAGTGCGTAGTAGACATACATGCCCTAAAGCAACAGGGTGAGACAGAGAACTACGCTGACGACGAGGCGTACGAGGAACCTGAAGGGTTACGGGCGCACAGTCCGTTTTTCGACCTCATTTCCACTGGTAGCGCGTCCGGTCCGTGGCGACTGCCCTCACCACCACCTTACGAAGTCGTGTGGTTGCCCTTTTCCGACAACGAGTCGTCTGATACCAGCGCAGACGCTTCTCCTGTTATTGGTTCTGCTGCAGTAGTACCTGTATCATCATACTTCAAAGCAGAGCCGTTAGGATACTTGTCAGACGCTATGCTACTGAAAATAAGTAGTAAGTTGCCGACATCAGATTACATACGGTTAGGTTCATACCTTGAAGTGAACTTGAAGGATATGGGATATCTCAGTTGTGAGACAAGTGTCATAACTCAAGCTAGAGAAATGTTCACTACTTGGTACCAGAAAAGTTGTACTACTAGGTGGAAGGACCTAGCCGCCGCCTTGGAAGAATCTTACCGTATGGACCTCATCAAATTCTCACGTGAGTACATGGACAAGCATGACATGTGGGATGGCTTAGAGAGTGGAGACATGGAGTGGAAAGTGCAGAAATATTTCTCTCTTTTAGCTGAGCTCTGCCCTAGAGACTGGAAGACCATAGGGATCTACTTAGGGTTGACTTCTCATGAAGTAGCTTTCATCTCTCAACCTGTGCCTTCTGACAGGACTGTGAAGAACCCTGTCTATAAAGTGCTGAGAGCTTGGAAGTACAACGAGACGTCTGAGCCTATGGCTCTGATGAAAGTGTTGCAAGACGACATGGGTCGCAGCGACGTCGCAATGTGTGTTCAAGGGTTGTATGCAGCTGTACCCAAAGACATAAAAGTGAGCTGTGACACTCCAGTGTTGACCACTCTCGTCTGATCCCTGCAGTAAGATGGACATCTGTTGAATTCGATCCTAGACTACAGTCGCCTTTTACTATGCTAATAGTATCGTGTGGTAAGAGGCGTCTAGTATTCGAAGTGATAAATAACGTTTATTTTTTTTAATAATTGGTAAATAAGTGAAAAAACAAAAAAAAAGAAAAACATGACGCAGGACGTTTGCGAAAAGTGTTTCAAAATTTTTAAAAGACCGTACAATCACGAGTGACCCGTAGAAAAATGAAGAACAATACCTAAGTTTTGCCCTCTATGCGGCGATGTCGATTGCTGAAAAGATCACCTGTCGACGCGAATCTCTGGACGAGGTGACTATCCCTCTACGTACATGCGCTGTACCGAACGGTGAGGAAACGTTCACGGCGAATTGGCCTGCAATACGAACGAGTGTCAGGATGCACGGGACTCGCGTGAGTGTAACAAACGTCAAACTACCAACCGGCGAGTTGAGTGACGCTGTAGATACTATGCGTCGCAATCTGCTTCACACAATGATAAAAGTGGGTTTCTCGGTAGGCTTACTCTTACAACACAGAGAAGACAAGAGCATACTGCGCTACTTTCACGTCTCCCAGAACAACGCAACTCTCATTACAACCGCTCCCTACTATAACTAATTCAGAAACTTTAGAAGAGCTCCTCTCAAACATGGAAAACACCGTCGCTTGCGAGGAAGTACGGAAACTTTGCGACGCTGACACCAAGCGGTGCGCTCTTTTTCCTACTAATTTTGAACATTTGCGTTTACATGGGACCGGGGGGTTTTCCCATAGGCGGTAGGAACAGTCAGGACGGTCGAGTTGGAAAGAGAAGCCGTGTGTTAGATTTTCCCAACAAGGACAACCTCTGCGTCTTCCGCCACATTTCCTTTCACTTATACAACACCAGCAAGCGCGCTTCAAATTTGTTACGTCAGTTCTGTCCCGCTGCCACACGTGAAACTTTTCCTCCCGACGGACATTCCAGAATCTACCCTTACAACATTACCTTCGATTTCGAGGCTTTCTTCAGACCGTGCAGATGACCGTCAACCGAACACGTGTCCCTGCTGTGGGATCACGTCCCTTTGTCGGCTAGCGTCGCATACGACTTTCCGGGGTAGGAGGGGCAGTGTACGTCAGAGAATCCGACGCAGATTCCGACCCCTTGTTAGACCGAGTTTAAAATCACATAAACGAGAATGCCAAAGTCATCGAGAAAGCTGTGCTAGAAGTTTACCGACCAACGTAAGCAAAGTTACATGTGGCGATAGGTGAAGCTCTCCTGCTAGAGAAAGTGACATTCACCCCTTCTCCAGGCGGCTTCGCTGCAGCTCACACCAGACAACCGTTAGTTCAACTGAAGAAGCGGCTTCTGAGATACATCCGTCAAGCTCCAGTCGTAGGCTTCAACTCGGAGCGTTACGACTTGAACCTGATCAAAAATACGCCTTCACTCGTTCTTTGCCTCCGGAGACCGAAGAAACCAACAATTCAGCGTCATAAAGAGAAGCAATCAATACTTGACGGTTTACACACAGTTTTCTTGGACGTAGTAGTCAACTATTTGGCACTTGGTTACAGCTACGCGAATTATATGCGAGCTTTCACCAGAAACGAAGAGAAAGGTTGCTTTCCTTACGAATGGATGACGTATACCAAGAAACTGGTAAACAGAACCCTGCCACCGAGATCCGCTTTTGACAGCGAACTGACGGGCGTCAAAATGGCCGAAATCCGACTACGCCACATGTCAGAAAGTTTAGTATGACAAGAAGAAGCAAACTATGAGAGATTACTTGATCCACTACAACAACGAAGACGTCAAACCTTTCATAGAAGCTTTTGAAAAAATCACGCTAATTTTTTCCAAGATAGCAGCATTGTCATGTTGAAAGACGAGATCTCTCTCGCCAGTTTGACTTTACAGGTCCTCTTCCAAAAACCTATAAGCTGTGTTCACAACGTTCCCTCCGTTCGACGCCGTCCTCCACGCTCTGATCAAAGAAAATCTAGTCAGTGGTCCTTCCATCATCTTCCATAGATTTCACGAGAAGGAGTGTATAGGTGTCTTATAAGTCGGCAGAGGGTGAATACTAGTGAAAAGGGAAGGCAGGTGTGCAAGTAGCTTTTTCTAACAGACACGTGTGTGAACTAAGCTGCTTAAGTCTAAACCCACCTGCGGTAGAAGCTCTGTACTGAGAGAGTCTTTTCAGCCGTTTAAGAGGTTTATCTAGGACAGGGTACATAAGGAGTGAAACGCCGCTCTCACCAGTCACACTTTCTCCACCCGCCCTTCATCTTCGTAGCATCGTCCACTCTACGCTCGCTCAGCACGTTACGATGATTAGTTCTGCTATTTTATTTATTTATGAAAGTGTTGACGCTACAGAGCATCGAAACCCTTTCGAAATGAGTCCAAGAAAAAAAAAGCAACTCCCACTTGAAGCAAGAAGAGAAACAGTGCCCTATGATGCATGTGAGGTAAAGAAACATTGGAAGGACGTCACCAAGGAGCAATGGATAGAAGCATGCTTCAACTTCATCGGAACAGTAGTTTCATTTGGACAGAGGGAGAAGATTTTGTTAGAGCTATTTTTCTTAGCTCCGTATACTTGGCCTGACTGTGGTGAAATTCCTTCAAGTTTGTCAGTCTTCGCCATACAAGTTATCAACTCCTTGAAGGAGCTTCGATATATGCAAGGCACTCAGGAGGAGATTGTCAAGAAAATGACGGAATTCGAAACAGGCGAAGACACAATATGGTGCGAGGAGACGACATATGCGGACGATGATCTGGAGTCCATCATTTGTAGCCCGTTGGAACATTATGTTAAAGACTTTGAGGACATGCTAGACAGCACTGAGATGAACCCGAAAGAGAGATCCCTTACTGCACAGAAAGAGGCCAAAGCTGTGTTGGAAAAGCACAAGTTTGGTCAAGGATTCACTCTTCAAAGCAGCTGTGTGAGTGTGATAAAAAGTCTTGTGTTGAAACATTCAGACATGAAGTTTTCGCGTGCTGTCGACACACTTCCTTTGCCTTAACTGATGATGAACATGATCGACCCCATCGTACCAACACGTTTCGACTCTGCCAATTGTCCCATGTATAAAATGGTTTCAAGTTTTGCCTGTGGCCGATGGCTAAACGATCCACTGAAGTCAGAAAACCTCCTTGATTTAATCAACTGACTAAATGTATTTTCTCATACTAGTATTAGTAGCATTAGTAATAGCGGCTACTCAGTCTCGTGCAGCACAAGCAGCAGCATCTGTCAGCAGCATCCGTGACATCGTCAGCAGCAGCAGCAGCTGCACAAGCAGCACAAGCAGCCACATCTGTCAACAGTATCCGTGACATCGTCAGCAGCTGCAGCAGCTGCACGAGCAGCGCAAGCAGCACAAGCAGTAGCATCTGTCAGCGGAATCCGTGACAACGTCAGCAGCCGCAGCAGCGGCTGCACGAGCAGCACAAGCAGCAGCATCTGTCAACAGCATCCGTGACAGCGTCAGCAACTACAGCAGCTGCAGCTGTCAGCAGCTGCAACAGCTGCACGAGCTGCACAAGCAGCAGCAGCAGCAGCAGCGGTAGTGTAGACCGCTAAATTCGAGATGACGTCATTTCTGTTTCTTAGCATCGACATTCGACATGAGACCTAGTGACATTTGACATGAAGCTTGAAAAACATAGTGACAGGTGACATGAGCAATTCTTAAAATCGCCATGAGATATGAGCATAATTAAGCGACATCGACATGTGCCATGGCTATTTTTTTTTAAGACAAACGCCGTAGTCTCCTCATCCAGACCTCCGCTAGTAGCGCTCTATAAGCGCAAGCTGTGGCTGTGAACCCCCTCCTCCCACCGTACACACGGGTAAATATCAGAGTCGGCCAATGTCGCCAATACTACTCTCATACAAGGGTCAGGCGCTGCTGGACTATAATAGATGGGTCAAGGACTATTCTACTGAGGGTCAGGCTACGCCGGACATTCAATAACAAGCTGGACTTTGGCAAATTTGCTTGAAAGTCTGGCCAGCAAGAGTCCAGCATACTCTCCCAAGAGTTCAGCATTGCCAGACTATGGCATGAGGATCCCGCATGGTCAGACTTTCAAGCAAGTTTGCCAAACTCCGGCTTGTTATTGAATGTCCGGCGTAGCCTGACCCTCACTAGAATAGCCCTTGACCCATCTATTATAGTCCAGCAGTGCCTGACCTTTGTCTGAGAGTAGAATTAGCGCTATTGGGTGCCTCTGATATTTGCGTCTGTGTAGTCAAACCTCGCCTGAGAGAGAAATACTTCAGAAAGAAACGAAAGCGGATTCCGACATCGGTGTGTGACGATCACTTAGAGCTTTTCGTGAAGATAAAAACGGAAAAAAAGTGCGAAAATGGTGTCCGCCGCCCGGCGGATGTTGTGAAAGACGTTACCTTCACGATCTGAGAACTTCTGGGCTTATGAAAGCGGCGTGAGACGTGACGGGATCCTAAGTCTCAACCCTAAGACTTACATTTGCTACGATCGAGTCAGCGGCACCGGTGAAAGAAAATCCCAAAAAAAAAGATAGCGTGCAAAAAGTGTACAGAAGTAACAAAACCCTAAAGAACCAGTCGTCTTCTTAGATGTTTTCGAAAACGAAAAACTCTCCTTGCGGTAAATAGAAATTTCAAAGTGGTACGGACCAAAAATGGACACTTACACCATAGAGAAAGATGACGTGAGCTACTTGTATTATAAGCGTCGCGTGCATTCTAACGGTGTGACAACAAGTCCTTTAAAATATGAAAAAAAAGTGTGTTATTGATTGATTGAGCGCATCTTTTCAAAAATAGCGTGTTTATTAGAATTGAAAAAAAAGAAAATAAAAAAATAAATAAAATTATTGTTGTGTTTTATTTTCATAAGTCTTCTTTTATTAGTAAGTAAAAAAAATTATAACAATTAACTAGCGTGTCCTCTTAAAGTGACACTTCCTCCGGTCGCTGCTGATCGCCTAATTAAGGCATGTGTCGTCGTCACTTCTAGTCACGTGACTCATCAGGTCGCTTCCGGTCACGTGATCCTAAAGTCGATCACTTCCTAAACAAAATTAAATTAAGAGACACATTTCTTCATGACCCAACCAATCAGAGGTCTCCATTTGACCAGAAGTAGTCCCCTCATTTGCATAATGGGTCACTTCTGGTGTACCAGCCAATCAGAAGCCTCTAACTAAGTCAAGGTCACGTGACGTCACTTCCGGTATGCCCTTATATGGACATGTGAAGGTCACATGACGTCACTTCCGGTATGCCCTTATATGGGCGTGTGACGTCACTTCCAGTCAAATGGAAGCCTCTGATTGGCTGAGTCATGACCTTGACCTCTAACTAGGTCAAGGTCACGTGACGTCACTTCCGGTATGCCCTTATATGGGCATGTGATGTCACTTCCGGTCAAATGGAGGCTTCTGATTGGCTGCAGGTCGATTGAGTAATAAACAGTAGTTAACTATAGTCCCGTTCTGATACATACTATGCTACTACGAGCGACACTCAGTACACATGTAAAAGGATGAAGTCTATATTTGGTCAATAAAGTAAAATTGTTCTTCAAATTGTTCTTAAAAAAAATGTGTATAATTCAAAAAAGTCCAGAATTTTAGATAATTTTTTATGAGAGTGAAATTCCAGGAATTCCTGGAAATCCAGGAAGACTGACATCCCTGATTATAAGAGTGTTTTTTTTTGTGGGAGGGAGGGTTAAATAAAGGAAAACATGGCACGCTTCCCTCCATATCAACATGCCTGATATACAAATAACCTATGTAGGCCTAGATTACTATTATCATCATCATCAGTCCTCTTTTTTACTTACCGTGGCAATGCATCGACAAATTATCATTAGGGCTCAATCATGAATTTTCCGAAACCCAAGAGCTCATTTCCTCTAATGCGACCACCTCACTATTGCGACCAACACCGCCCACCCCCCCCCCCAAAATGTAACACTCACACACGCTATGAAAGTTATTGCTTTGTTTTCTAAAAGCCCTGGTGGAGAACGACCTCCTTTATCAACACCTATCAAATGATGCTTGAAAAAGATAAGAAGTATACTCAATTGAGCCAGTGGTCTAATATGACATACTCTACACGATCTATAGTAAACGTAATATTAAAGTACATTATGATAAAGTGAATAAAATCATCATATACACATCATTAAACAATCGTGATTTCAATGCAATTGGGCTATTCTAGTTAGCTTAGTATGACTATTATAGAACATTGTTTGACTCCCTGCCTCATTGGCAACAACAGGCGGAGAGTAGTTACGGTAAGTTTCAGTGACAATTTCATTTTAAAAACACATGTTACCGTAAAATTCTGCTATAACAAAGTGCTTTGGTCCAGCAATAAAGTTCCTAAAAACGATTTTTTTCGGTATCAAAAAAGAGCATTTAAGGCACCTTTATATACTTTTAGATGGTGTGTAAAGTATGTCCCTGACCCTAGATATAGAAATAGACAAATGACACAAGAGTAGACCTATATTATATAGATATATTATGGAGTTTCAATTCCTCAGGATTTTGATCATTTGGTGAAATATGCGAAAGAAAATGTACCCTGTACACTGATTTAGCAGGTCTGTTAGGGGGGGGGGGGGGATAAGAGATTGAGGGCATAGACGGACACACGTATGTCTGACCTAGGTGAGCAGAGAAGACAGAATCTCCCCCCCCCCCCCAGGCTCTAGTCGCTCACCCGCCTGCAAAGGGCCGGGTGAGGGCCTAGGAAGCCAGGGCCACTCAGCCACTTGCAAAGGGCAGGTTGTTTGGACAGACAGAGCCAAAAAAACAAAAAGAAATTACTTCTGAATGGTATATTTTCACTAACAAATCCATTACCTGACTTATAAAAATTCGTTATTAACTAACTCGCTATAACAGGACTGAATTTGGAAAACACTTTTTGCTCGTTATAACCGAAAATTCCTTATAACTAAATTTGTTGTAGCGGACATTTACATGGCCCTGTCTCCACTGAGTACCCCGCATAACTATCAGTAATAGTGATAACCCATGCCCCTCCCCCTACACAGACACACACTCCTCATTCACCCTGAAAGCATCAGGATATTTTAATGATGTCTTTCGATTCAAAACATGCTCATTTGTGTTGCGGTGCAGACTGTTAAAAATAATTATACACAGGATTAGCAAAACTATTTTAGTGTTTAACATGCTAAGCATTGTCATTATAAAATAATTGCATTTTATGTAGACATCAAATCAAATTGATGAGTTTGATTCAAATATTGATGCACTTCTACTGTGATGAATGACGAAATCAACATGTGACTACATACAAAAGTTAAAATTGCTTATCAAGTAATATGATTGTCTTTTACCCTTCATCATTACTTAAGATGAATTGACTTTCCCTGTGATCTTGGAAGAGAACAGTCTCTCAATGGTAATTTTGGTAACTGGTAAAGATTGCAAGGTATGTATGGGTCAGATCGAAAAAAGATGCTGATCTGGGTTTTGGGGGGTTTTCTGCTTTGCAAGAGCCACAGAATAAAAATACATACACCAGTATGGTCTTTGTTGGTTTTTCATAAGAGGGCAGACTCTAGGCCTTCGGAAAAAAATAAAATTTTGCATATACAATGATTTTTTGCTGATTTATGAGCCTCCAAAGTTGAAAAATGGCTAGCATCCATGTTTTTTAGCTAATTATCCATGTTTAACAAGGCCCTTATGTCAACTGACACATCAAAAACTATCACCAAACAGCATTTCCTAGTAGCTATATATGTTATGTGAACAAATCAGCTCGTTACACATTCATATCCCACGCAAATTTGTCAACAGTGACCTTCAAATGTAGCAACTACATGTTTCGGAGGCGTCTGTGACGTTAATGAAAGGGCCTATATCTTTATTGACAGTATTCACTAAATATCCTTACTACCAGCAATCTAGAGCCTCCCGATGGGTGTGCTCATGGCAAAAAAAAGTTTGAGCCACGCCCACTTTTTCTCTCCCTTATGGTCAATATTGTGTATTGGAACTCGAGTTATCGTCACAGACGCCTCCAAGCATTATAGCCTTTCCAGCGTTTAATTATGTTTTTATATATATTTCTTGTACCCTGTGTACTCTATTGGGTTGTATTTGAGGATCGTCAACAGCATTTGATTCGATATGTACCGAACAGGGACCGCGGGAGGGGTATTTATACTTTGCGGAGGCGTCCCTGACGTTAACCCAAAATTTGGCGCGGGAATGCGGTCGGCGTTCCTGTTACCCACCGAAGTGGCGCACATCCGGGTACCTTTTCAGCGAGCAATGAAGCGTCCGATCTTGCTGGAGCGACTCCCAAACCAGCAATTCAGAGTTCTTTTTCAGCTATGTCCACCGAGAAAGGTAAGGGATTTGACTAAAATATGTTATATTTTGATTCATTTTGCACCAAGGCCAACGCTGATACATTTATTTTAGTTTAGAACGGGCTATTTTAGGTAGACTTGATCGTTTATTTTTGTTCGAGTGCTTACTTATTAATGTCACCGACGCCGCCATGTTGGTTTTCGTAATTTCTAACCGGTGCACCCTCGGCGGAGGCGTCCGTGACGTTAATGCGAGCGCGGCGAAAAATCGTTCTGGCTATCGTTCTATCTTTCCCTAAGGGTACATATCAACTGATTCAATAGACTAGATGTTCCTCTATGCCTTTATGCAGTTTAGTAGCAATCCCATGTATCTAAGGCTATGTTTCATGCCTATCAAAAAAATATTTTGGAAATTCTTTGGATTTTCAGTCAGAAAATGTACTCTCACTCAGCTGAAAGCTATCTAAACTTAATATATTATGGTTAATTCTCTTCCTACTAAGTCCCCTCATCATGTTGGTGGGATATATTTACGCTGGTACTCCTTTTCTGGCCACTGCAAGCCAATTTATGCATTTTCGGGTTAACATCACAGACGCCTCCAACGAAAATGAAATTGTCACTGTACAGTGACTATTTGATCGAATTGAACAATATAATTTCGTACCATGCTTCAAGGGCATGTAAGCTAATGCCCTAACCAAGAAATGTTTTTATTTATCAAAGTTTACATATATTTATAGGTCATTTCATTAACGTCACAGACGCCTCGAAAGCAGTAAATCGAATGGAAATAGTAGTTCCCCTGCACCCAACCTCTCCATATTTTTAGACAGGATGCCCCTACTATATATCTAAAGAGCCAGTAAGGTGTATTGGCAGTAGTTAAAACTTTTTTTTCCAACTTCTGTGTCCCCTGGCTGTTTTTGCTTAAATGCTGGGGCAGACCCACTTCTGTTTGTCTGATGTGCTCAAAATCCTCCATGCTTTTGCTATACACCTGTGTCTAATTATACAATCAACTTAAGTGAACATTTGCCAATAACTAGCAATTATTATTCATGTTGCAAATTTATTTAAAAGGTCTGAAATTCCCTTAAATAATCATAAATTGTTGTCTATTTTGCAGTATGGTACGACCGAAGCTGCCGCCCGGAATTATAAAGACGGGCGCACAGCGCAAGGTGGAAAGTCGGGCCCGCAAGAAGAGAGAAGACGAGGAGGCCTATAACACCTCTGATGGCTGTGTGACCGTTCTAGTAAAGTACTGTTTATAGTAGAGATATCCGAGGCGTCTGTGACGTTAACCTAGTAAATGTATGGGTTTAGCCAGACAGCTAGTATGGCCCTGCTAGTGCTAGAAGGGTCTTTATTACTGTTTTAAATGGTTGTAAACAGGTAAACTTGCCTTGTAGAATAGAGACCAGGAGGTTCCATTGTAATGTAAATATTTTGATGGTGTGGTGCTGCGCGTGCCGACACACAGTAAAAAAGTGACTTTTTTTGGTTTAAAGACTGAGCGCATACTCAAAAAATTGTAAAAATGTTTTCATTAAGGTTCTAAACAATGCACCAACCTGTTCTGTACATGTGTGTAAGGTATTAAGATGTTCTAAACACTTTTAATGATTCTGTGACCAATCTAGTTTATTACTGTGAAACTCGAGGCGTCTGTGACGCTAACTGGGTATTTGGTACCATGTTGCACACACTAGTGTGACCAATCGGTCAGAAACTCACACCTAAAACCTTTTGCTTTGGCAACTAGATGTACTAAAGACATTAGACAGTAATTTTAATGGTAAACAAAGAAAGATTAAGGAAACTAGGCTAAAGTTGGTAAAGTGTTATAGAATGCTTTGGATTTTTCCATTTTCTACATAATTGAAAGTGTCACAATTTTTTTAATTTACGACTTACAGCTATGAAATTTCCCAGGATTAATGGTACCTAGTCAGCCAACTAGGAGCCAAAATTTGGAATACCTAGGTCACTTTAAAAGAGTTTCTTGCAGTGCACTATTCATTAACGTCACAGACGCCTCGGGATTAGGGTAGCATGTGGTCTACGGTGAATAAAAACTGCATTCTTGGGCGAAACAGAGTTCCACGGCGGTTTCAGGGAGTCAAGATGCTACCCTTTCAGGAAAATAAAATCGTTAAGTGAAATTGTGAATTTTGTGTTTTGTCCTTATGTACCCCCAGATCAGCATCTTTTTTCGATCCGACCCGTATACTCTTTAAGATAAGAGGAGATATCTAATGTGTCTATTCACTTGAGGAGTCTATTCCTGCTCGCAGAAACTTTAGTGTAAATCTCTCAAGCTCTTGACATTGATGATTATCTTTTGACTTTGATCTTTGATATGTGTGCTCCCTTGATAAGGCCAAAAAAAAGAGGTTTGTTTCCGACCAGCCGATCGACCCTATCAAAATACGGCCGACCCTATGTTTATTTTTACAATTTTCGGAAAATGTTCGTATTTTTACCCTTTTTTGGTCAATTTTAGGGTCTCCTGGTAATACTTTCATGTAAAAAAAAGGACAGGAAAAAGAAATCCAACCAACCGATCCTGCATTTTCTAGCCATTTGGGCCTAATTGAAACGTGCTTTTTAAAATGCTAGTTGTGATTGATTACCCCTGACACTACACTGTTAAAACAGTGTTTGATGATAAACACCAGATTTGCTAAACGCCGTTTAAACCCTAAACACTTACAAGATCTAAACACATATATCTGAACGCCATCAGATTCTAAACACTTATTCTTCATTTTACACCCTTGTTTCCTAAACACCTAAACACTTTACCCCAAGTGTTTAGGTGATTAGGGTTTACACACCCATAATCCATAAGCGTTTAGTTTTAAACACATCTTTCATTGGGTGTTTCAAACCTAAACAGTGATAGTGTTTAGATACAGTAGACATTTTTTTAGATTTTTTGCTTGGTGACAGTGGTGTGACAGTGTGTTACATGGAGGGGTGACATAAGAATGGGGGGGGGGGGGGTCGTTTGACACTAAGTGGCAATAAGGACTTACCTTGGCCCTTCCAATATAACAAGTCCCAAAACTGGGAAATTTTTTGATAGCGGATCTACACTTGTTTTTATTACCAATAGAAACAGGGATAATGTACACGTTTTTTCATGGAATATGAATAATCATTTTATAACTATAGTAATTTCAAATGAATATAAAACAAATCAATTCATCACCTCATTCACTCTGTCATTCATATTTGATAGTAAATCTTTGTAATGCGATATCTGTTTCCTAGGGAGTGAAAATTTGACAACAGGTGAGGCCAAGTTTGTGAGGGGATAACAAATTTCGACCCCTTGACCGGGGAGGGGGAGGGAAATTGTATCTGATAATTATAAGTAGTATAGTATGTATCGGAACGGGACTATAGTTAAGTACTGTTTATTACTCAATCGACCTGCAGCCAATCAGAGGCCTCCCTTTTGGCGGGAAATTCAAAAGCAGCCAATGAGAGGCCTCCCTTTTGGCGGGAAATTCAAATAGGTCACGTGACCGGAAGTGACCTACTTCCGGTCACGTGACCTTTGGGCGGGAAATTCAAATAGGTCACGTGACCGGAAGTGACCTACTTAAGAGGGTCACGTGACCACCATGTTGGCGGGAAATTCAAATAGGTCACGTGACGGGAAGTGACCTACTTAAGGGGGTCACGTGACTACTAGGTTGGCTTTCAAAATAAGTCACTTGAGATTTTGATGGATAAATAAATTTAAAAAAAGAAAAAAAAAGCAAGCTGAAAAAGCTTGCTAAAAAATAATTTAAAAATACGGCTCTTTTTTTCTAGGAGGGGGGGAGAGGGGCACTCTGGGGGGCACTCTTTAAGATGCATGGGGGGGGGAGGGGGGGAGGGGGGGAGGGGCAGGGTTTTTTAAGAGTGAGACTCGCTTCTCTGCCCTCTCTAAAAGAGAGGGCAGAGAGGCGAGTCTACTTACAATGAAAGGTATCA
This sequence comes from Harmothoe impar, assembly GCA_947462335.1. Taxonomy (NCBI): domain Eukaryota; kingdom Metazoa; phylum Annelida; class Polychaeta; order Phyllodocida; family Polynoidae; genus Harmothoe; species Harmothoe impar. The sequence goes on from CANHQG010000056.1 coordinate 106,473, forward strand.
TGATCGCGTTTATGATGATGTGCATCATGATGTGACTATCTTACAACCCTATGAGAAATAAGCAAGACATGGGCGTACTTACACGGGCTATTTGTAAACTAATTTCTCTTGAATCTATTAACAGCTCACATTTTTTTTCTTAGATGACATCTGACAGCTGCTTGCTAGGCTAAGATATTGTTAAATAAACAACTTGGAAAGCTAATTACAGTTTTCTGGCTTGAAATATAGTCTTTCAACAGACTTTTTTTCTCATCTTACACAGAGGCAAATATCAGAGACACCCAATGGCGCTTAAACTGCTCTCAGCCAAGGGTCGGGCACTGCTGGACTATAATAGACGGGTCAAGGACCGTTCTACTGTGGGTCAGGCTAGGTCGGACATTCAATAACGCGACTTTAGCAAAACTTGCTTGAAAGTCTGACCATGCGAGATCCTTATGCCCCAGTCTGTCAATGCTGTCCAGACTTTCAAGCAAGGTTGTCAAAGACCTACCTGTCATTGAATGTCCGACTTAGCCTGCCTGACCCTCAGTAGAACGGTCCTTGACTCATCTATTATAGTCCAGCAGCGCCCGACCCTTGTATGAGAGGGGTATTGACACCATTGGCTGACTCTGATAATTCGCCTGTGTGCACGAGGGGAGGAGAGGGTTTACAGCTTGCGCTTATAGAGCACTACTAGTGGAGGTTTGGATGAGGAGGCTATGACATATGATGTTTGTCTTAAAAAATAGCCATGGCGCATGTCGATGTCGCTTAATTATGCTCATATCTCATGTCGATTTTAAGAATTGCTCATGTCACCTGTCACTGTGTTTTTCAAGCTTCATGTCAAATGTCACTAGGCTTCATCTCGACTTTAGTGGTCCACACTGCTGCTGCTGCTGCTGCTGCTGTCGGTGCTGCTGCTTGTGCTGCTTGTGCTGCTCATGCAGCAGCTGCTGGCTGCTTGTGCTGCTGCTGCTGCTGCTGACAGATGCTACTGCTTGTGCTACTGCTCGTGCAGCAGCTGCCAGCAGCTGCTGAAGCAGCTGTCAGCAGCTGCTGGCTGCTTGTGCTGCTGACAAGGTCATGGGGGCTGCTGCTGACGATGTCACGGATGCTGCTGACAAATGCTACGGCTTGTGCTGCTCGTGCTGCTTGTGCTGCTGAAGTCGCTGCCAGCTGCTTGTGCTGCACGTGCAGCTGCTGCTGAAGCCGCTGCTAGATGCTGCTGCTTGTGCTGCACGAGACTGAGTAGCCGCTATTCGGCGTTTCACTCCTTATGTACCCTGTCCTAGTTAATCCTCTTAAACGGCTGAAAAGGCTCTCTCAGCACAGAGACTCTACTCAATGTAAGAGATCAGTTAAGTAAGTTTTCACATGCCACCTGACTACTGCGGGAGGGTTTAGACTTAAGCAGCTTAGTGCACACACGTGTCTGTTAGAAAAGCTACCTGCACACCTGCCTTCCTTTTTCACTAGTATTTACCCCCTGCCGACTTATAAGGCACCTATACACGCCTTCTTGCTTCTAGAGCTAAGCTGACTGGCAGCTATTTTAAAAGAGAATACTCGTTACCTGTATAACGGATAAGGGGGTTATGAGATTAGCGTGTGTATAGAAAAAAAAACAAAAAAAAAAGCTACAGGGGGCGCGTGTCTGTCTGTGAGGTAGAGACCATGTGGTAAGCGACTCAAGTGTAAAACAACAGCACCTCCTCTTGTCGCAGTGAGTGGTGTGGACGGCGGCTGGCTAGTTGAATTTAAGCGTCAGCTTGAAAGATAAGGCCAAATAAAAAAAAAGGTTTGTTTCAGGTCACCCGACCAACCCTAGCAAAACAGGGTCGACCCTACGTTTTTTTTTTAAGCAAGTTTGAAGAAAATTTCATATTTTTATACTTTTTGGGTCATTTTTAGAATTTCCACGGAGGATGGCTAGTACTTTCATGTTAAAAAAATAAAATAAAATAAAATAAAAATCCGACCTACCGACTCCAGTCTTTCTGCCCATGTTACCTGAAACATACCTTTTTATTTTTTTTTGGCTTAATCCGTTCACGGGCTGGCGCGTCACACCTGTCGTTAATCACCCCCTGTAGTCTTTGTATACACAGGTGACTCGGCTTTATCTCTTCACCAGCTATAATCCCATATACATGTAGCGCACGTTACACTCGTTAATTCTCTTTTCATGCTGATGGATTAGGGGTGGAAGGGTTCAGGTGAAAAGCGATTTGATTCTCTCTGGAAGAGGGTTGGAGCTCTAGGTGAAAACAAGCTTAGAACATCCAGATTAGCTGCTCTCTCGGCTATATAAAGAGCTTCATTTTTTCTAATCTCTGCCCACTTCGTCTTGTTGTACACTATCAGTCACGAGGCAGACGCTGGAAGTAGCAGATGTTTGCAGTATGGTTTACACAGAGGTTACCTGCTAATAGGATTTTGTCAGAATAGGGTGAGTTGCTATTAAAATGAACATTTAAATGGGTTGTTAATATGGTATCTGATGTTAATGAGCTAACACCTAACATTGAGGATTATGACCTCCCAGAGGGGCGTCTCGCCAAATTCTCCAGTCTTGACTATAGTCTTAACTGTCTAAAGACTGTGGAGCACGTTAATGGGTGGTCTCCTTACTAATTTCACTTGACCAGGCCGGCAGGGTCAACTAGGCTAGGTAATTACAACCACAAGGGCGGCTACTCAACATGCAAGTAGACCTACTACTACGAGATTGTCTTTTGACCACTCTGCCGCCGCCTGCTAGTCTAGCGATTACATGCTCTAGTATAGTTCTCCGCTCTTTTCGTCAGATGACGCCACAATAGGGTTTTTGTACATTTCCACGATACTCGCGAACATTTTAAACGCATAATGACCTATAATAAGCAACAAAGCACACTTCTAATATATTGAATATAAGAAACATGTCAACGTTGTGTATTTCTGATAGAATGAGGCAGATTCTTTGAAATATCAACTAAACTATAGTGAGATTGAAAATACTACACCATATCTAAAGCGATATAAAAGCTATATAAAGTCAGAACCTCTGACGGATCGGTAGGATCACTCAACCATTCGTCCTCGAAAGCAACACAGGGTTCCCGTCCAACAGGACTTTGAGCCTTGACGCTTTTGAGGAGGATTGATCTCATGCTGCTTAACATGTGGTGTAATTAATCAACACCGCGTCCCCTCTTTAGGGGCCACACAATAAACAAAGAATAAAAAAGGGTAGGACTTAGGTTTAAAGTGAATCTCCCAGGATTTTGGCGAGGTCGACAAAGGAGGAGATAACAGATTAAACTGCAGGAGACTATACGCAAACCTTGATACTCTCAGAGGGGGAGCTCCATATTGCGGACCTGTGGTCAAGGTAATTACAACCACAAGGGTGGCTACTCAACATGCAAGTAGACCTACTACTACGAGATTGTCTTTTGACCACTCTGCTGCCGCCTGCTGGTCTGGCCATTACATGCTCTAGTGTAGTTCTCCGCTCTTTTCGTCAGATGACGCCACAATAGGGTTTTTGTACATTTCCACGATACTCGCGAACATTTTAAACGCATAATGACCTATAATAAGCAACAAAGCACACTTCTAATATATTGAATATAAGAAACATGTCAACGCTGTGTATTTCTGATAGAATGAGGCAGATTCTTTGAAATATCAACTAAACTATAGTGAGATTGAAAATACTACACCATATCTAAAGCGATATAAAAGCTATATAAAGTCAGAACTTCTCACGGAACGGCATCTGCAACAGATCACTCAACCAGGTGTCTTGAAATGCCACACAGGGTTCCCGTCCAACAGGACTCTGAGCCTTGTCGCTTTTGAGGAAGGTTTGATCTCATGTTGCTTAACATGTGGTGTAATTAATCAACACCGCGGCCCCTCTTTAGGGGCCACACAATAAACAAAGAATAAAAAGGGTAGACCTTAGGTTTAAAGTGAATCTCCCAGGATTTTGGCGAAGTCGACAAAGGGGTAGATAACAGATTAACCTGCAAGAGACTATACGCAAACCTTGATACTCTCAGAGGGGGAGTCCCATTTTGCGGACTTGTGGTCAGATCTATCCCTTCTAGGGGGCAGGTTGCATGTCGTAAATGTCTACTACAGACATTGGGATATATTGTTAATCTTACTCTAGGGTCTCCATAATTAGACCCTGAATCCGTTGTTAAACGGGTGTGAGGGGGTGGTAACTAATACTTATGAGATGTTAGCTTAGTTCATAGTCTCCTTACCAATTTTCACTTGACCAGGCTGGCAGAGCCAACTAGTCTAGGTAATTATAGCCACAAGGGCGGCTACTCAAGATCTAAGTAGACCTACTACTACGAGATTGTCTTTTTGGTCCTTCTGCTGCTTAGTTATTACATCCTCCAGTCTAGCTCGCCACACCCTTTGAGCAGCACCACCATTGCCTCGGTAAAAGTGTAGGGTGTGTGCTTTCCACCTTCAGGTATCCATAGATTCGATCACTATCACCCCCCTTGAAATGACTTCAGCTGTTAATTAGGGCGTAAAGCCACCAACCAAGTCCCTGTCAAAAGATGTGAATAACGAAACGCGCTAGTATAGTTCTCCGCTCTTTCGTCAGATGGTGCCACAATAGGGGTTTTGTACATTCCTACGATGCTCGCGAACATTTCAACGCATAATGAGCTACATAGGCAACAAAGCGCGCTTCTAATATATTAAAATATAAAAAACAATTCAATATTGTGTATTTCTGATAGAAATGAGGCGGTTTCCTTAAATACCAACTAAACTATAGCGAGATGAAAAATACCACACCATATCTAAGGCTTTATAAAAAACTATAGAAAGTCAGAACCTCACACGGATCAGCATTCTGTTTGCAACGGATCACCCCTGACCCACTGGTCCTCGCATGCCACACACGGCTCTGCCGTGTTTGAGCTTTGAGGTATCACCCATCAAGTGATCCATGCCGCCCAACATGAAGCGTAATTAATAGCTGCTGTTGCATAGCACAGTGGCAGCATCTAACTAACTCTAAAGAGTTAGTCGGCCCCTCTTTAGGGGCCACACAATAAACAAAGAATACCCTGAATCTGGGACCTGCGGGCGAGGGCCCCAACTGTGAAGTCATTATTGGCCACATTGGTAATATCAATTAAAACTTTAGACAACACCCACCTTAAGTATCATTAACGGACAATATCAATGAACTCAGCATCCGCCTGGTTACCACATTTAGCACCAATTTTACAACTCACAGGGGCCACACTAGCCTCACCGCGCTTTTTATTGCTCTGCTGATTTCTCCAATCCAAAACATGAGGTATCTAGTCTAGCTGTGAGCTCATTGGGCTAAACAAAAAAATAATCCGTGTTCAGGTAACATGGTCCAAAAAAAAATAGGGTAGGTCTACGTCGCCTAAGGCGACGAAAGCGCGTCAAAGCGTTTACAGGGTTCGAGCCCGTGAGCTGCTCCTTGGGGCTGCAAAAAACGCTTAGACACTGAAATCCCATAGGGAAAAAATTTTGGGTTTTTGGACTTTAGGCCTTAATTTGAGGGTGATCCCGGGCTGATAGAAAAATAATTCTTGGACGAGCGGATAGCTCTGGATCTCTTTTATCTAAAACAGCGAAAAATTGATTATGGTTTCGCCGCAATTCATCCGACGGGGGGTAATCAACCCCCCCCTCTGCCAATCAAGGCAGTGAATCTTGGCGACCGTGCGATCACTCACGGCCACCGCGACGAACCGACAGAAGAGATCGGCATCTTAGTATGATTCGTGTGACCTACTTAGAGGCTCACACGGTGGAGGTGTGTCCGGCGTTCGGCGCGCTGATTGGCTACTGGTGGGAGGCGCTGTGCCGCGTCAAGAACTTCACCTATTTGGGGCGGCTGTTAAAGGCGCACTGAGTTGAGGTGCACCTTTAAGCAAGAGCGCGATCCGGCCTAGTCTTGCGGACCTCTGTTTAGAGAGTGTAGCAAGCGGCTATGTCGCGCTCTCCAACCACAGGCTTAACAGTGGTCCGCAAGACGCGTGCACACACAGACCGAACAGACACACACAGACCCACACACCCACACACTCCTATCAGTGAGACGTCTAGCAGATTCGGGAGAGGCGACCAGGGAGGTACTCTCGGCTAGCGGCCACTAATTGCCTGTTTAGATAAGGCACAGAAACAAGGGTGATGACAGACTACGTGTTCAAGCAGCCAACATGCCCTGACACTTGATAATGGATGTGGACCGCTAAATTCGATATGGTGACATGACCATTTCTTATAATCGACAAACGACATGAGGTCTAATGACAAGTGACATGAGGCCCAAAAAATCATAGTGACAGGTGACATGAACATTTCTTAAAATCGACATGGGATATGAACATTATTAAGTGACATTGTCATGTGACATGGTCATTTTCTAAGATCGACATTCGACATGGGGACCCCCTATCCAGAGCCCCTTGATAGATGACAGCTGTTGTGTGTAAGAAAAGTGTATGCCTCACAATCAAAAGATGATAAAAGGCTTTATCCCACTCGATGTGGGTTTTGAATCAAATATCAAGGGATCAAATATCAGATCGATATTTGACGTCGTCAAGTGATATCTGACGTTGTCAATCACTTTTACTATGTAGTCAAGGTCGTAAAAACAGAGCCCCCTGATTGGTCAACAGCATGAATGAAAGTTGCATCTCAAACTTTTAATACTCGGTATGGGGCCCCGTGGGGCTGGGACCAATATTTGCAATTTTCGGAAATACTGTCGAGAATTTCTAGATGGAAACACCTTGTCTGGGGTAATTTGACCTCTACTCTTCGATATTCAAGTAATACTCAAGCTATTCTGACTCTAAACATGAGTAAAACGGTCATTTACCAGCGTTATCGGCAGCGCCGACATCAACAACTGCTGATCTCCCTTGGTTACATGACCCAGCTCCGTTTCTAAGGCCTCATGGATCGGGGCCCTGAAGGGGGATCTGCAGAGGCCCTATATCGGGCCCTAGATATGTACATTATATTAATATCTCATAACTTAATTTACTCTAAAATCTTTTGATAGTTCATAACCTTGACCCTTATCTCCTTTTCTCGCGGGATAAAGATAGAATTTGGTTGTTGGCGTGGCCTCTCGTGGATATCTGCTCTTCTCCACGGCACCTCTCGAGCCCCCTGCGGGGCCTCTAGGGGCTGCTAGACGTCTCTCTGCTATGTAGTGTGGGATGTAAAAGAACCCTTGTCTCGGTAAAAGGGTCAATAGATTCGATCACCATCACCGCTCTTGAAATGACCATAGCTGTTAACTAAGGCGTAAAGCAACCCACACACCCACACACCCACACACCCACACATTTTTCTGTATGAGCCTTCAGACCTCAAGCTGCTCAGTGTACGGGACTAGGTTTTGTCATAGGCCCTACGGACGCTACTCAAGGTAAAAATAAGAGAGCTGTCTCACCATGACATTGGGCTGGCTGTAGTTTTTTATGTTTCGGTACCTACAACCAAAACAGCCAGTACCCGCCCCAGGGCTTCATGTCGCACGCGGGAAAAGTATAACGGTGGCGCCAACTGTCGGAATAGCGGGTACACTACGTCAGTAGTTCTTTTGTTCTCCGCTGAGTGACTGGGCGAAATGTAGTCGGTAGCTCTATTTTCTGTGCACTGTTCTGTTCATTTTCTACACTTAACACTTAAATAGACCGCGTGTTTGTACAAGCTAACCGTTTTTATCAGTGCAAAAATTAAATAAGCATCGGATAGAACACTAAAAAATGAGAAAGTAATCCAGCGCTTAGTATAAGGCACCAGTTTTATCATAAGACACCGAAAGTCTGGTTTTTTTAAGGTGGATAAGACAGTCGACTGAGAGCTCCAAACTAACCAAAAACGTACCAGAGGGAGAACGTACCCGACAGGGCAGGGGCCTTCTACACCCCGGCTCTGATTGATGAGCAAGCGACAAGTGCTACAGAGGGCCTATTCCTCTTTTGAGGTGGGCCCGAAATTGAACAAAAGAATAAACTCAAGAAAAAGCCTTAGGCTTAAAAGAGTTGTAGATACTGATTTTAACGAAGAAGTCACATTCATTAGTTTACAAATAGCCCGTGTAAGTACGCCCATGTCTTGCTTATTTCTCATAGGGTTGTAAGATAGTCACATCATGATGCACATCATCATAAACGCGATCATGATACCTTTCATTGTAAGTAGACTCGCCTCTCTGCCCTCTCTTTTAGAGAGGGCAGAGAAGCGAGTCTCACTCTTAAAAAACCCTGCCCCTCCCCCCCTCCCCCCCTCCCCCCCCCATGCATCTTAAAGAGTGCCCCCCAGAGTGCCCCTCTCCCCCCCTCCTAGAAAAAAAGAGCCGTATTTTTAAATTATTTTTTAGCAAGCTTTTTCAGCTTGCTTTTTTTTTCTTTTTTTAAATTTATTTATCCATCAAAATCTCAAGTGACTTATTTTGAAAGCCAACCTAGTAGTCACGTGACCCCCTTAAGTAGGTCACTTCCCGTCACGTGACCTATTTGAATTTCCCGCCAACATGGTGGTCACGTGACCCTCTTAAGTAGGTCACTTCCGGTCACGTGACCTATTTGAATTTCCCGCCCAAAGGTCACGTGACCGGAAGTAGGTCACTTCCGGTCACGTGACCTATTTGAATTTCCCGCCAAAAGGGAGGCCTCTCATTGGCTGCTTTTGAATTTCCCGCCAAAAGGGAGGCCTCTGATTGGCTGCAGGTCGATTGAGTAATAAACAGTACTTAACTATAGTCCCGTTCCGATACATACTATACTACTATTATAATAAGCCAGTACACCTGTAGTTCCCATTGCAAGATGACTAAAGAAAACACCTACTGCAGCTTATATGTACTTAAAGGCCCAGCGCCCCTATATATAGAGCTGAGTACCTGTCCCGACTGCACTCTGACTGTTACTGGACATGCAGTAAGATCTGCGGCTTTAACCAAACCTAACTGACAGCATCGGCTCACTCTCCTGTGTGCAGATGGTGTGAAAACCGCGTACTTACACTCAGTAATTGGAAGCCATACTCACACCTTCTGTGGCATTGTCCACTCACTACCTATGACACCCCCTCCCCCTTGCAACAAACCATTGAAACTCGCATTAGTCGCGCTCACACCTCTCCCTGTTGCATGAAGCATTACCTACAAAGCTTCCACAAGACAACCTATCCCACGCATTGCTCTTTTCACATGAACCATAAGTCGACATGCCGCCAAAATATACGGATCGACCACCCACACCAACATCCAAGCTAGGTTGTGTAGGTGGATTAGCCTAGCCCTAGGATTAGGATATTATACAAGATACCCGTGCCTTGGAGTCTTCATATTGTATATTAAAAAGAATATGAAGGTAGCTTCATGGTTATTATTATTCTATTATTAGCATTATTATTATAAGAAATTCATCATTTCTCTTTTCGGCTGGGATATAGGCCTAAATAGATATCAACTCATTGGACATGGAATGCATGTATGTAGGACGTTTGAGGCGGGAAATACCTAGAGGACACGTGATAAAAAAGGGGAAAAATTGGGGTAGGGCCAAAAAAATAGGTAGGTCTGAATACCTGGACACAATTTTTGGCCTTATATCGACTCTCCTCGTGATGTCCTAACTCAACTCAGCCAACATACCTCCCTTTGTCCTAACACATTTCCCTTGGTATAAACTCTGTCCTATCTCACCCACTCAGTCTATCCTAACTCACCACCCATCGTCCCAACCCGATCCTTACTCACCTCCATCCTTATTCGTCACCTGGCACACAATAGATACCATATATATTAATACCGCTTAATGTTTGTTATAAGGTTAACAGAAATACGTAATCTGATACACCCTTTTTGATTTCAGACACAGCACAAGACGTCATCAGGATTGCATAGAATGGTATCTCACAAAGACAAAAAAAAAGATGAAATGATGATGAATCAAGTTGAATAAAATACTGCCCCAGCCCTACCCCCAACCCCTTTTGACAAAACCAATATCTAAACACCTTCTAAAGCTAAACACGTCATATCTAAACACTTCCTAGAACTGCACACTACGTGTCTAAACACTTTCCAATGCTAAACACCAAGTAGCTAAACACTTGGTATGGTTAAACACTTGTTTGTCTAAACACTACTCAAAGCTGCACACTATATAGCTAAACACTTTATATTCAAACGCTTTCTAAAACTAAACACTTTTTACCTAAACACGTTTAGAATTAAACGTGTTTAGCCCAGAAAAAGCATTTAGAATTGTGGGACAAGAAAATGTTTAACTAAGTGTTTATCTCCTAAACGCTAGTGTTCAGGATCTAAACACTGATTTTACAGTGTAGTTTTGTGACTGTTACACTATTGTCCCAGGACCGGTGGAAGAAGGGCTGGAAAGATGACTCTGCTTGTACTACTTTTCCTAATGTGTGTTATGGAAATCTCCTATGCCAGAATAGACAGTAAGTTGTTTCTTGTCTTTAATGTAGTTTTTGTTATATGTGAGTGCTTCTGTCCATGCATACACCTAGAAAGATATAAATACAAATCGATTTTTATTGTATATGCATCGTTGCTCCTATTAGGCAGTGGCTATTCTACAAGATAAACATATTGTATGTACACCAGGAACCCAACCCTATGAACATTTCTTTTGAATATAAATTTCTCACATTTTCAATTAGAAACGGGATTTACATTTTAAGAAAGCTAATTGGCTAACGTTTTCTTTTGAAATGTTCATTGGTCAGATAGTTTGAGGAAAAAGATTCTGGTAGGCTGTTTCACAAGGAATACAATTTAAAATGTTAAATATAAATCTTAGCATGATAATAGGTAAATTATTATTGTTGGTTCAAACCGATCAATCCTTTTGTCCTGGCCTCTACCTATTTCAGACTCAGCACTGCTGCGAGTGAAAGAACATGGTTCAGTTGAACTTAAATACGATTCTGGAGATTTGGAGGAGCCAGTCTGCAAATCATGGTGTAAGGGTTTTTTCAATAAGAGCAAAGAACCCGACTATAAAGATGTTGTCTACATCGCTTGTGACGTGACTGGCAATACACCTAAATGGGCCCCAGGTGACAAAGTACGATCTGAAGATATGTTATTGAGGGGAGATAACCTCATTATCAACAATGCTCTATTGGAGGATAATGGCTTCTTCACAACCGAGGGCAGCTCAGCTCTGGGATCTTATTATGGGACACCTCTTGAAGTACAAGTTTACAGTAAGTGTACTGCATGTCTTGTAACAGGACTTTAAACACATTACTTTATATAAATATATTTAGTAAGGAAAACATCCAAATGACCATCGGCAATAGATGGTGTAAAGGAATGACATATTTTTACGGATCATAGATCTTTAGATAATATCAGGCATACAGGGAGTTGCACTAAACTAGTGAACACACCACCACTTCCCTTTCCTTTTTCCTACGTGTCAACCCAGGGAACAAAGCCACGTAGGGCTTTGGTGACTATATTATCATACATTAGCCCCGGATTAAAAACACATGTCCTGAAGCAATGAAACTGAGCCAAAATTGCTTTTATATGAAGTCCGTTGGGGCAAATGTATGATAATAATTAAGGGAATGAATGGAAATTTAGTCATAATAAATGGCACCATGAGTAACCCTTGTGTGGCTAGCTTCTTTTTATGGGAAAAAAAGCCTAAAAATGGCTATAATATGAAGTCAGCCAGGATATATAAGGTGTCTCGGTACTGATTGACACAGTGATATTTTAATATTTTCCTCTTTTGCACTATCGAGTGGCTCCAAATGTGGTTCAAAATTTGATAACATGCACAAATGATGCATTAAACAAAAGCTGACATCATCCTAGGTTTTCTGGGCGGATTAGTACCATGACACCTTAAGGGAAAGAATGGCAAAATTATTCAGAAAGAAAAGGCAGATTGAATGATCCCTGCAGATGTAGTTTCTTTTGATAGGGAAAAAAAACATAAAATGGGATTTCGTGAAATCAGCCGGGCCGAAGTGTGAAGATATAAAAGGGAATGAATGAAATGTTATTCAAATAAAATGACAGAGGTATAAAATAGTCGAGAAAAAAGGCTAGTACCGCTGGGTTATATTGACAGAAATCCGAGCCAAAGTAAAAAGATATATACTGAAGTGAACCAAGAATAGGAGCCAGCCCTACACGGTCATAAACAGAGGTCCCCTATTCAGTGGAAAAAAAACAACAAAAAATGTCACTCTCCCTTCTGGTTGCCAGTGGTATTGAAATAGTTTTGGGCTAGGAACTATTTATGTACTATACTATGATCATTCAGACGTCAGATGGCCAGAAGTTTGCCCTTAGAGGGACTTAGCACAGCAAGGAGGCTGGAGAGGATGAGATCTCAAATGTTAGAGTCAAGATATGTGTAGACAAAACCAGACACAGTAATTCATGATTAATAACTATATATTGTTCAGAAATGGTACACAACCTTGAATACAGTAAATATGGTCACAAGTCAGCAGTATACATCTAAAGATCCCTGATATCACCCATCAAAACTGGAGCTGGAAGCTTACCCTTGTTGTCTTGGTGGATGGTCGTTCAGGAATTGGGACTGGAGGAGTTGCCTCCATTCTCCAGCACTGACCGTCACCCACGTGACCAGCGGCCGGAGGTGGCTGCATTCGGAAACACCCCTTCCCGTTACAGTATTAGTTAGTGTTGACTGCCTTTCAAAACTACTTTTTATTTGACTTTTTATAAAACTACCAAAAATGCGATGTGGTAGAGTCAACTAGGGTTGACTCTGGTATAAGAGTCATGGCGACACCTTTCCTCTCTCGGTGCTGGCACAATGCAGGGCCAATATCTCGATGTTTTACCATTATCCCTTGGTTGGAAATTAAAGATGTGGGCAAAGTCGTAATTCAGATGTTACATTGTTATGAGTCTTGATATAGAACTACTGCAAAAATTAGCTTTTATTGACAAATAGACCTACTATTTGTCTAATTAGCATGTTCCAAGTATTGTCGTTGGATATTTTTTAAGGAAAGGAAGGAGTCAACATTTTGTATACTCTTCAAACAACCTTGAAGCTGCATAAGCAGCATTGAGCCGATGTAGTTATAACACATATTGATCAAATGAAAGAAAGCATTTATATACGGCCACCCCTCTATAGCGGCCACCCCACCAATGCGGCCATATTTGAGAAGTCCGAACCGTTTTCCCCTTTATTTTAATGCAAAATACTTCCCCTATTGCGGCCACCCCTCTAATGCGGCCACCCCGCCCTGTGGACACCTTTTTCACAGATGGGGGGGGGGGGGGTCCAAACTCCCTTTGTCGATGTTAAGAAATGTTTATTTCAAGAGATGCCCATGTCCCATGTCAGTATATAATATTATAATATTCTTCAAGTTACATGTCACTAAGGCAAAGCTCTAAAATGGCCATGGCCATGTCGCCATGTCGAATTAAGTGGTCCATGCCCATTGAATTTAGAGAAACCTTGGCTTGCACATCCGTCTACCAGTTAACATGTGGATTCTGGTGGGCATTTTTAATTGCCGAGACTGAGAGTGTCAGAGGAAAGCCAGGGGTGGCTGAGGTCTAGCTTCAACACCTCGCTCTCCCACCTGGAAGGCCTCCCCCCCAGTCCCCCCCATCCCTCACCACACCTGACATCCTGCTCATGCTCTGCTTGGCTGACTGAGAGGTAATAGCCGGGGAGGGGTACAGAGGCCGTGTAGGGCCCCAGACAAGTAAAATCGACGTGAGCCGTGTGACAAGGGACAAGACCCTTTTCTCAAATTCGCAAGTGACACAGCAACCCCCGCCCTACCTATGCCTATACCATGCCCTCCAGCCTCGGTACCAGGTCCTAGTTACTAATTACGACATCTAGCTCTAAGCTTGGGCTTCATGTACTCCATAGACCTAACCTTGACTCCCTCCAGTGCAGCCACCTTGCTTATGCGGCCATTTTTGGATAGTCCGAAGGGTGTCCAGATTAGAGGGAGTTGACTGTATTTAGTGGCCCGGAAATGTTCCAACACTTGGCGAATGAGGCCAATATCAGCATCTGTAATATAAGCCAGTTACGGTCTAGTGGTCCAGCCAGCAGTGGCCCACTATCACACTCATGCCCATTGTTTTTTTTCTAATCTTAGTTATGTCATATTTGATGCCTTCCGTCCTCAAGCCTGGCTTTAAAAAAACCATGTCTAGCTTTGTAGAGAAAGGAGTTCTTGCTGACATAAAGTATGGTACCCCCGTTGCATGGCTCCACTTATGCCCCCTCGGCTGCCCATCTTAGGCTGTATGTGATGCTTCACTTTTTTTGTACTAAAGGGCGGCAGATGTGTTGAAGTCTCCTTCCTCATGCCATGCATCAATACTCTTCTTGTAGGAACCCTCATTTCGGGAGAAAATCTGCCAGATGAGGATTGTGGACAGCTCATTTACATAGAAATGATGCTATACCTGATACCCACCAATGTGTTTTGATTTATTCTTTTTGCTCGATGCCTTTCGGGTTTGTAGGCTACTCTACTTAGGGCGTATATTAAGCTACAATTGTTGGCCTGACGGTATTCTTTATAGCGACAGCACTTGATACATGCACGATCTCTTGACATGAAAACCACTTTATGAAACCCGTACTTCTTAAGGAAATAATCTATTTACTAAATTTGTTTTAATTATTGCTATAATTGCAGTTCAGCCTGACATCCCTGAGATGGAACCTGATCCTTCTAAAGAACTCATTGTCATAGATGGCCATGATCTCACAGTTAGCTGCACCATACCACGTCTGTACCCAGCTATAGAGGACGAGAACTTCACAATGGTGTGGGGAAATACGACCCTCTGTCCTGGTGAAGGATGCACCTATAGCAGTTTGAGATTTCGTGACACATCAATTAGGTACGATGTGCAATACGAGTGGACAGTAGACAGAGACACTACACCTAGCGGCAGCATAACATGCACAGTAAGAACAAAATATGAAAGACCTGCAATGTCTCATCCACTGAGAGTTGTTGTTCACTGTGAGTAGCCTACATAAACTGTGCTCAGGCAAAAAAGAAAAGAAGGTATGTTTTAGATAACAAGACAAGAAAAGTAGGTTAATAGGTCGGATTTCCTTTTTTTTAAACTTAAAGAAACAAAAAAAAACCATGAAAGTACTAGTAATTTGAAGAAAAAAGGATAAAAATACGTAGATTTCTCCCAGAATTGCATAAAAAAAATAGGGTCGCCCTGTTTTGATGGGGTCGGTCAGGTCACCTGAAACAAACCTTCTTTATTTTGGCCTTATTGTATCTTATATAGAATTATTAAAAAAATTTACTAGCCAAAGCTCTACCATAGTCTTCCTCTACAAATCCTGGAGAAGAAAGTACAAGGGCAAAGACAAGGACATCTATTTTTTGCATTATATCTCAAGGGTCGACTCCCCCATCCCCCGTTGATAACACTTATGGGACTCCTTTGAGTCATATTTAAGAGTGCAGCCCTTTTCACTAAAAAGGAGTGACATCCCTTGTTGGCCAATAATCTGGTTTAGGGTTTGCCTATTACCCGCACCTAAGGTCTGAAAATTGCCATTGTAGTACTGTTCTAAAGTCCTAAAATCCCTCATATTTCCCGCACCTAGACATAGTGTAGAACCCAGTCTAGGTTTGTTAACCTGCACATTATACATGCGAATATATGGTAAATGACCACCCCCTTGAACTCAATGGATTCATGCAGAACCACTAGCATTTTGCGATCTGATGATGGTGAGCTTTCAAAGCCAGGCCCTTGGGATGCTGCAGGTGGAGACAACTTAATGTGTTGTGAAGTGTTGTCTACTTGGCTTAGCTAGACATGGCCAGGACATATTACATCTTATTTTTTATGGAATACGGCAGAGCCATTGCTTTAACCAAGGACTCCCGTATTCCATACCCCCCATGAAATAACTCATGGCCGTATTTCACGGCCTGTGACGTCATAAAAAAATGGTGGTTTGTTTACATTTAAACGGCAAAAAAAAAAGCTATTTTAAGCCCCGTCTATCATAATTTTGGTATTTTGAATCAAAAACCATAAAAAGTAAACACAAAGGCGCACTCATTTAAGTCTGTTGACTGGGTTATTTCACTTGTTGACCCTTGGGCCGCATTTCACTCGGCTGACGGCCTCGTGAAATACAGCCTAAGGTCAACTCGTGAAATAACCCAGCCAACAGACTGAAACTCGTGCACCTTTGTCTTTTTATCAATTTGCAGTGACTAATGTTGTCAATACATCTAAGTAAGTTGCGATACAACAACCTTAGGCTATTAAAACTTATAGATGGAATTTTTAGCCACTTCCTTGTACAGTTTTGGCGCATATTCTGATACCTGATGTGTACTTAATCATTACTGTTCAAATATGTTTTGAGTATGCGCAATGCAATGCTAAGGCTATCTAAGCGCAGGGGTCTCAAATAAGCGCAGGTCTTGTTCAAGCGCAGGTCTGGGACCCCTCTGAAACCCAAAATCGCTCTTTAAAGTTACTCATATAAGCGCAGGTCTCTGTATAAGCACAGGGGGTAACAGGGAGTTGAAAGTTATGAGCGCTTAAACGGGCCACTACGGTATATATATGCATCCAGAAATTTTCTCTTGAGAAACTTTCTAATCTTAATCTTTAAAAACACTTTCATTTCTCAAATGTACTCCAGATCACCCACAAGGCGAATTGAAATTGATTGTTAACCCAAAGGCTGCTGAACTCAATGAAGAAGTTGTGTTCACCTGTAACACTGATGGTGTGAATGCATACCCTGCTCAGCTAAATGTAACATGGATGAAGGATGGTGCTAAACTCCCCTGGCCTTCTTCAACATTTCAGCATAACAAAACATCATCAAAATCGGATAATGGCACTTACACATGTGTGGTAAACAATGCAATTGGACAGCTAATGTCTAACGGCACAGCGTTCACAGCCAGTGAGTTCTGTGAGTATGATCGACCCTATGTGTTGTTCTTTTATGTTAAAGAAAACGTGAAATGTGCATTTCATTTCGGTTAATTGTCATTCCATTGCCTATCCACCTCTCATGATAAAAACGTTTACTTGTTCTGATATACAAGGACATCTGCCACTTAAAAAGCATTTCAGATAACCCAAGCAGCGTCGTCAAAGGAATGGACCGTTTACTGTTATTTTCGTTCAATTATTTCTGATTTCTAGATAGTCCGAGGAATATTCCTGTCTTATCAGTTGACAAAGCCAAATCGCTTGAGAAAGAAGTTGTTGAATTCAGGTGTGATGTTAATGGCATTGAGGCAAATCCACTGCCAGATGTGGTTTGGTACAAGAATGATAAATTGATTGCTTGGACTCAGAACGTAACAAGAATTGTTGTTGAAGTAGAAGACAGCGGTAACTACACATGTCATGCAAAGAACTTTCTTGGTACTTCTCCAACTTCAAATGTTGTGATGGTTCAAGTTACAGGTACTTAACAAACACTATAATGTCTTTTCACCAAATGCTAATTTACACAAATGCATGTCATTGTGTCATTGTGTAAATATCATGTGCCATAGACAGAAGTCCCAGAGTGAACACAGTAAAAACGCAAAAGAATAGAGAGCCATATTTTTGAGAGCAACATACTTCATCCTTCAGATAAATTTTCACATTTATAGCTAATGATGGAGGTTCATCGAGGTCAGGGATCATCATCGGTGTTGTTGTATCTGTTGCTGTGACTATTGGTGCTCTTATTGGTGTTGTGATATTCATGAGGAATAGGCATCTCAGGGAATCAACTGAGGGTAATTCATTTTCATATTCCTTACTGTGTTTCATTCATATGACATTTGATATGCAGAAAAAAAGTGACAGGTGACAACATTTTAGCACCATACTTCTAACTCTTCCATTTAGTTATGGATATCATTTGAACATGTTTATTTTTTATTATAAGTTAAGTGCACTTTTACATTATTGCAAATCAATACCAGGTGATAGATTGATGGAGGCCAATCTAGATAACAACACTACATTTGAAGATGACAATATTGCAAATCATGAACAAGATTCCTCTGAAGCAGGTACTGTATGTTGTATTATCTTGCTTTATTACATATGTCTCCGTTCTAATGGATACACCACTAGATAGATTAAGCTGTAAATGAAATAAGTTTCATATTTTACTTGTGACCAGGTACATATAAGGGTATAGACTGGTGACAAAATATGAACAGGCATATGAACATCCCTTTTTTGGTAATTTGGGTGTGCTGAATCAGAAAATCACACTTGCCAAGCTGAGAAATGGCTGCTTCTATGGTATACCATTCTGCGCAATTACAAGGCCGATAACATTAACTATTCAAATCACTGCCCTGTTGGCAGCTGTCGTGGAGGCGTTGAAAGAGCAATTCAAAAAGGCTTACGAATTGGGAAGAAAAGAGTTGGGGAAGACAGCTAAATGGCAGAAGGTGGGCTATGATACTAATCTAAAGGTTGGGTGGTTTGCAGTAGGGGACTTAGTAGCGAGGTACCACGAACCTCTGGTTGGCATCAAGCTGACAGATAACTGGGATGGTCCGTGGAGGATTACCCAGAGAATAAGTGATGATACAGTATTGATGAGAGATACCTTCGGGAGGAATCAGAAATCGAATGTAGCCCAGTTGAAGCCGTGGAAGGGGAGAGAGTACTCCACCGAAATTTTCAAGAAGGGACAGGAGGAGAAAGAGGAAATGAAAAGAGATTTAGATAGAGTAATTGAGAAGAGGGGTCCGGGTAGACCCAGGAACTTAAGGAAAGAAACGGTGCATATTAAAAGATCTCCAAAAACATCAGGGAAAGCAAAGAAAGTCTCGGCAGGTGTAGACAGGACGAGAAGGATTGCTCCCTCTGTGGCTAAGACGGGACGGGAGGAAAATTCTCAGAATGTCAGGTATAAAGAGAATCCAGTAGGGGTTCGTTTCAGCCCCAGGTTGAGGGTGAGGGGTGCTGTTACCTAACCTGAAACACAACGATGTAATCAGTTAAATGATGTCATAATTACCGGGGGAACCAGGTAATTCGTCTTATATGTAGGAATGATCACTGCAAAGCTAGAAATCCAACATACTTACCTGTGAATGTACCAGTGGGTGATGGACGGGTAATCCGGCGGATTAGTAGTTGCTGTCCATATGAAATCCATTGAAGACTTGAGATGAATTCTACAGGGGAGTGAGGATATCAGTGCTATAATTACCTGATCGTAAGACGTGACGCGCGGGAAAGTGAAGGGTTGTTTACTTTTTGGCAAGCGCGGGAAAAGAACGAGGTCTCGTGGAATGTGCGAGAGCCACCCGCATGCGCAAAAGTCGACGCGGGTCAACGATCCGCCATATTTGTTTACGGTTCGCCGGAGAGAGCAAGCAAGCGTAGCAGATCACACAAAAACGAAGTTGTAAAGACTGTATTTCTGGACAGCGGTATATAGAAGGTGGGTGGTATAGCCAGGAGCCCGTTGATAGGGTCCTGGTGCCTGCTATTGTCTATACACTGAAAGAAAAGGAGTGTCACGATGGCTTCGGCGTCTGGCACTCGTCCCGAAAGATCCGCCCTTACCGAGGTGACCGAAATGTTCATGGAAGAGACTGAGGCGATGTCGCCGGTTACTAAAACAGAGGAGAATGTTTTGAATGAGGACAACTCCGGAGAGGAAGAGAGTATGATTGGAATAGAGATTGAGGAAGGACTGAATCAAACGGACACACCTCTGCTGGAACCCAATTTGGATGGGTTCGTGTCGAGGTATGATGGCGGGGAGGTCCATATTCATGCTCGAATCCTGAAGGGTGCCCGAAAGTGTTGGAATGCACAGACGAGAGACTGTGTCTGACACTTCTTAACGCCAATGGAGTATGCAGCCCTACCATCGAACTGGCTGTTGTTCTATAATGCTACTGAGGCTGGTTTACAAGTAAGCCAGTTGTTCCGAAGGGCCGTATTTGATTGCGAGATAGCACATCTGCAGCATCGGTTACCGAACCTGCCGTATGTGCTGACCGACCATACTGGAATGGGGGTGACTGGAATGGATATCGCTGGAGATGTCCTGTACCGGGAACCTGACACCGAACCCGATCCTAAGAATTGTGAGGATTGGGTGGAACGAGCGAACAATCCGAAAGTTCCGCGCCTCTATACTTTGGATGGGGACGAGTTACTTCGTTGTCTGAAGGAGTGTGGGGATCCGGAGGAAATGCTGAATGAAGTCATCTCGACGATGATTCGTGAGTGTACTTACGCCACTCGAGCCTACGTACCCGGGCTACAGGAAGAGCCAACCCCTGCAGAGCAGAAGGAGCGGTTGGCGGCCATCCGAAAGGGTAAAGCTCTACTGAAGGCGGCCAAGCAGAAAGGCAGCCTGTCAACGGAGAGCGAGACCGAAGGGGAGGGTACTGTAAAAAGATCGAAAGGAAAAAGTGTGAAGGGAAGGGGAAAGAAAAAGACACTGACTGATACCGAATCCGACAGTGACCAGGGGGTTTTTCACACGGTCCTGTTGGGAAAGGAAAAGAAGAAATTGAGAGAGGCAAAGAAAGACATAGAAATGACAGTGCCTAAGAAAGTGGTTGCTAAAGTAACCGAAACCGTGGGAAGGAAAGAACCTCAGGGTGAGGATCCGCTGAAGGGAAGAATGGCTGCTGTTCAGGCTGCTGCCGCCGCAAAGGTTAGCAGTCTGATCGGCAAAGTCAAAACGAAGGAGACCCCGGTGAAAGTGAGTGACCCAGAGGACAGTCCAAATGATAAATCCGGACACGAATCTGGTTCCGAACCACCGGAGACACTAACAAAAAATGATTCGGATTCTGGCAAGTCTGATCCGGAGGGTGAAGACAAGATGGATGATGAGGAGCCACCAGAGAAAGAGGAGGAGGAGGGGAATGACGAGCAAATTGATCGTATCTGTAAGAATAGTGCTGCCAAGTTCAGCCACTTTATTCCAGGATCATTCGAGGAGTGCGCAAAGGGAAAGAAAGCATACGGCTGCCCGGACGCACGGAATATGAATGGAGAGAGTGATGACGAGGACTGCCTCCGGGAAACCGAGGCAGATCCTCTGACATCAGAATTTTATGAAGAATGGTTTCGACAGATCCAGAAGTATCCGGAGACTTATTATATCAGAGACCAAAAGTGGAAGCTGCGCTGGGCT
Organism: Harmothoe impar; assembly: GCA_947462335.1. NCBI lineage: Eukaryota > Metazoa > Annelida > Polychaeta > Phyllodocida > Polynoidae > Harmothoe > Harmothoe impar. Next base: position 127,700 of record CANHQG010000056.1, read on the forward strand.
TACCACTGCTGGTACATAAAAGACCATGAACGGTATTGCCCGTTCACTATTTGCATAGAAGAGCAGGGAACGAGCAGAACGTATCCAACCCGGATGTGTTTCCTGCGACATTTATGCGAAAGGCACATGCACCACGCTGTGGTGTATGAATGTGCCAATTGCGAAGGACAGAGGGATAGCGCAACCTGTGATGGTTGCGTTACCCCAAGAAGGGGTGTGATGATTTGACATCTAAAGTACTGTCACAGCCCCGGATCGAGTGCTGCACGGGAAAGAGTAATGGCCCTGCACGATAAAGTCATGCTGGAATACAACAAGATGACGGCAGCAGACTTTAAGAAAATAAATGTCAAGACCGAAGCATTCTGCTTTGTGCAGGATGCTAAGAAGGGTAAATTGAGTGGCCGGATTGCCCTGGTGAAAGCTAGGGGCAAATTCAAAATGAAAGAAGAGTTGTTCTCGAGGGTCTGCGAGTTCAGAGGAGACCCGCCAAAATCAAAGATAGACGAGAAGAGACGGGCTAGCCGTAGCCCGGCCAGAGGGAAGGGCAAGAAGTCCCGTTCGGAGTCTCCCGAGAAGACTGAGTTCAAGAAACCACTTTCGGTCTCGAGGGACTCCAGATCGACTCAACAGAGGCGGAAAGACTCGACTACATACCAGTCGCCGGTGAGTGGGGGGTCGGGCTCGCGCCCTACCTCAACAGGTTCGAGTTCGCAAGGTGATACTCCACCGGCCTGGTTCGATTCGAAAGAACCTGGCCCTTTCCAAAACCTGGACGAGTTTCCGGGCTTAGGGGCGTCGGAGGTGTCCCACCTGACTGAACCTGTAATGACCCAGGTGCCCGACAACAGGCCTCGCCTGAGTACACGATCGGTGGATTTATACTTTGATCCAGCTGATAGAGTGGTATGCGAAAGGGCCCAGGTGGCGGTGGATTTGTTACAGGATTCACAGAGAGAGCTGGCAGTGCGCTATAACCAGGGGGTGGCGAACTTAGTCGCACGCTCCTTTGGTTGAAATGGAGAGCGCAAGTCGAGCGAAGCTGGAAGAACAGAACGAGGTAGTCTTGGCGGCCGAAACTGCCAAGATCCGGAATGAGCTAAAGTTAGCCGCATCAAAGACAGCCTTAAGTAATAAAAGGTTGCAGGAGAGCACCGACCGAAATGAGGCGATGAACGTCAAATTTCAACAGGTGTTCAGAGTGTTCATAGATGAATGGGATGGCACTCGAGAGTCAGCTCTGGAACTCCTAAAGAACCAGGCTGACCAAGAGTGATTTGATGAATGTCCTAAAATATGAGTGAGGGATATTCGAATGAGAATGAGTTGAGGGGTGCTGAATATCTACTAAAATGTTAAAGACTGGTAACATAATCCGTGGAAAGGAAACGCATGACGAGTAGAACGAGAACGGGACAACAACATATAAAGAGGAGAGCACCAATAACCCGTTTGGAAGAATGTGTCTGTTCAATGGGGAGCAGAGGAAACGATCCAGAAAAGAAGAGGAGAGCGCCACTAACCCGTTCGAATGAACATGCCTGTCCAGTCTGGGACAGGGCAGGAGTTGAAGAGCAGAGCACCAAACACCCTTGTTCTTCCGAAAGGAAAGAACATCGTGCCTAACCCTTGTCTATACGGTAAGGATGGCTGCCCGGATCTTCAAAGTTTTTTTGTTTTTTTTTAACATTATGTGGAGATGTAAAGATGTTCAAGTTAAAGGTCTGACTAATTGTTGTTCTATACTACTTATGTGTTCTAATTCGAAATGTGTAGAGCCGTTCGAATATACAGAGATTGTAAAACCGTCCTTGCAAATAATATTATTTTTGTATAAATATCACCCTACTGTGTTCAGAGACGTATAGATAACGCTTTAATCAAATATAACTCAGTTGTATGAGTTTATATATATATATTGTACATATATTTATAGAGAAGCGTATGTTTTGTCTGGGGGGGGGGTGGTGTAGGGACACTAATATTATAGTTAGTCGAACACCTACTAAGTAGTTCGGGAAGCCAGAGCCAGGGGGCACCCCTATCAGAGGCGGACAGTATAAAAGCTGCCCTCACCCCCTTGCTCTGGCAGACCTTCTCAGGTCTCCGGAGTGAGTGACTGTATGAAAGTACCATATCCTATTTGAAAGATTCAAATGAGACTACACATCGGCCATTAGCTTGTTTGTACAGGTGGGGTCATAATAAACTCTCTTCTTTGCATCTCGACAAGAAAACTGCAGTTGGCGTCCTTATTTATCGAATTACATAAAGACGAACTCTACACAGGGAAAGACAAAGGTTCCGACTGGCCTTATTTTTTCGCCAAAAAGCCCCAGCAGCTTTTTGCAAGTCTTGCATTTCTAAATTCAGCATCAAATTTTACACATGACTGCATCGTCAAACCTATCGGTCCCCAAAACGAAAAATAAAAGTGGCCGAGCTCTTGGACCATAAGGACTAGAGGTCCAATTTGCTAGACTTTAGATTTTTCATTAAAAGTTGAAATTCTGGAACTAGCATGACTAACTTGATCACCATAAATTTGTAGTGTCTAGGTCTATAAACTCTTAAAGATAATGACAACATACATATGTAGTTACTGATTTATGGGTATGCTCATTACTCAAGGTCAAGGTCATTTTTCAAGGTCATACTTTCCAAAAATGCCTCTTTTTCGAACAATGTCTTCAGAACATTAACTCCTGTGTCAAACAAATGACACATAGATCTTCAAAATGCCATGGGGATGATAGCCCCAGGCGGCAGATTTGCAATGGTATGCTAATCATATTAAAGTGTTAAGAAATAACATACTTGTTGCCACTTTAATGAACTCTGTTAAAATTGCAAACTGCCCACAATAGACACATCACATTCTTCATTCTACTCACCGCGATAATAGTTTTATGCACAATGAGTGATTATTATTCAGTTTTTACCAGAGAATCTGAGTCTGCTTAGGGCTATTCTGGCATTTGCACACTAAGGCCCCTAATTAGCGTATTTAATTAGGTCAGGTAAATTAACCTATTTAGTATGGTAATGATGGCAAAAAACAGCCATTTTTATTCAAAAAGGGTCACTGTTTATAGAAATAGCTCTTGTGAATGGAATTTCACCAGAAACCAAATTTGCAGTTGTACCTGGTTAGCATAATAATATATGCAAAACAATGATTAACTAGTTAATTACCCTTGTACTCCTGTAAATCAGGAAAACGTAGGAACAAACAAAACTAGACCAATGAGACTCAGTAGACTTATGCTTCATAAAATGAAAAAGGATTTGAAACTTAGGGCCAGTCAATTTTGAATACCTATCGAATATGGATGCCATATTCCTAGAACAAAAACTTGAGTAACTTAGAAACACAAATAACAAATTGAAGAGTACAAGTAAGAGGTCAGGGAGTTCAATTAAACCATTTCCGAGACCCTATGTGGCAGCTCTGTTGGATTTTGAGATATTTTTCCATCTAAAACCTTAAGAGAATTAAGATTCCTGCAATGTGTTTGAGGTCAGTATTACATTAAAGAGTGTATGCACCTACTGGTATAAAAAGTATCAATTTATGCTGTTGTCTTGAATTGTCCTGAAAGGGCTTCAAGCTCTCTTGCTGGCAACCTAGCATAAAGTCCAACCCTCCCCCCTCTGAGACTGATAGAGTGGAAATATGCTGCCCTCCACAACAGCACACACACACCGAACAATTATTGACTAGGAAATCCCAGGTGCTGCTAATCAATGCACACAAGGTTGAATCATTCTCTTCCTATCCTATATCAAATAAATCATGGCATGTAAGATATATATGTCACTGCTATGTGTCATAAGATGGCAATCACCAAGCACATTTGGGTATAACTAATTTTCAAAGGTTTCATATTTCTTCACATATATACCATTAATGCCCTATGCTTATGTTACAATAAGTGTTACCAATACATGAATACATTAAATGAGAAGCTCATCTTGTGAGGCAAAGCACCAAAAAGTATTCACTCACTTAAACTTATAAGAAACAATAAAATAATATGAGAAATAGTTGAACTATTCACTGTGACAAGTGACCTTGATCTTGACCTTGGGACCTCAATAGTACTCAAACATTGTGAAGTACATACTGTAGGGCGTAATCTTTTGTTTTTTGAGCATAAACATTAATAAAGTTGTTACATTTGCATCGATTTTGAGAAACTTAACTAATTTTATGGACAAAGACCCCAAAAAGGGGTCATATGCCCCTCAAACACACCCCTCAATATGGCACCCCTTTTGATATCAAAATATGTTATTTATGACAACTGGGAAAAAAATTGGGCCTTTGGTCATTGATGTCTTGAAATTTACCAGAGCAGCCCTGACTAAAGTGCTAGGGCCAAAAAAAAAAGAAGGTGTGTTTCAGGTTACCCGACCCTACCTAGGAAAACAGGGCCGACCCTAGAAATTTTTATCCAATTTTGAAAAAAATATTTATACTTTAGGTCATTTTAGGGCAATTTAAGAGTTGTTCTGATAATTCACGAGTCGAGGCGGTCGTCGGCGAGTCGGCATTAAAGTTCGCGAGTCAATTTCTAGGTACTTTTCAGGCCACAGTAAAAAAAAAAAAAAATTTAAAAAAAAAAAAAATCCGACCTACCTACCCTAGATTTTCAGACCATGTAACCTGAAACACACCTTTCTTTTTTTTTGGCCTAGTGCGTAGCCCACAGCTAGAAAAGTGTCTACCCCTGTATATGATATACATTGGGAATGCTGTAATCTCGATGGAATGTGCCCGTTAACTGGGGAAGAAATGTAGCAAGACCCTGTTTTCAACAAAAAGGCTAGCATGTTTCTACCCACAAAAAGATGCGTGCAAATAATGTTTGACCCATCTAGGAAATGGGGGAGGGTTACAGATATTGACTTCCTGTAATGGTGTTAAAGATTTCAAATAACTTATTATAATATAGGCAAAATACCCCCCCCCCCCCTCCCCGTTGGGGCTTTCCGATTTAACAAAAATAGCTCTTCCCTCTTGGAAATGGCCTGAAATGAACTGTGCTGAAAACCCAATCGCAGCCATTTTGTTTTAGTAGTTCTCACATAGAGGGAGCCATTTTTGAGCTTGGAACATGTGATATTCAGATTCAGCACAACCAAATTACCCCAGAAATAAGTGGAGTGATTAGGATCTTATTTCTGAATAATTCGTCCAGTCTAGTAAGTAGTATTCTTTCAGGATGATGCTATAGATTTAAGCCGAGATAAATACAAGTAATTTCAGTTGCAAAAGCTAACCGAATCGAGATTATCAAACATACCTTATAAGGGTAAACATATTCGGATGTGTTCTTGGTTCAGGTTATGATGTTGGCCAGCGAATCTTATGTGATTGCTTACTTTTGCAGGGTTTATCAAGGACAAAATAAAATCTGTTTATGTGAAGATAGCTGACGACATAAGAAATCAACTGACAAATGATGCACCCCGTCTTTTGGGACCAACAGGACTTGGAGGTATGCGATTTCACTGTGTTTATATCATGTAATTTCACTTTATTTATTTATGAATATACCCATATATCTGTATGGTAGCACTGACAGTATGTCAATGTAGACCATAGAGTCGGCAATGGAGTGTAAAAATGTTTTCCCTCTGTTAAGAGTCTATCTTGGTTTGTTTATCCAATTAGGATATCATATGTCAATGCAATGTTCATATTAGTTCATTACGTTATCAGGTCAATACTTTTTATACTTGAATATGCTGGTATAGATCGGCTTGAAAATTTCAAAAGGTACATGCTTTATGAATCCTTGCAGTGTGAGATTAGGCAGCATCAGTTTTCTTTATTTACATTGCCATTCTATGAACGTTAGTGCTGTAACATGGCAATTTATTTCTTTACTTTTGTAAATCATCAAGTGTCATGTGCAATCTAGAAGTCCTTGCAGTTATTAGAAAACCAGTGTATTCTTGCAGTCATGGGCGCAAATGATATGTTTGATATTATAATTACTTCAGGTGTGGGGGTTGACGCTATACTGGAATCCTATCTACGGAAATTTAAGATACTTGATCCAACATCTCTACAATCTGTAAAGGTAAGTGTGCAAATTTCAATTGTCCTGTAGAATTATACCTGTGCACTGCAAAAAAGGTGCCTAGGTTTCAAAAATGATTAAAGTCTAAACATTTTACTAGGTTTGTGTATTTGAATCCCTCTGTTTAAAAATAAAACACTTTTATTCTCAACACCTAGACAGGTATATTGAATATATTAGATGTTTATTTTTGCATGTGCATCTCCTACATAGACACCTCTTTTAAGAACTCTAAGAATGGATAAAGCATTATCCTCCCCGATTCAAGGTCATGTCGATTTTAAAGTAGAGGCCTTTGTAAAATAGTGGTCCATATATATATTGCCCTAAGAGGGGGGGGGGCTACTAGAAAATTATTGACTAATTAAAATATAAATATATAAACATATAAGTAATAGTCTACTCTACAACGATTATTTGACTAACTATTAAACATGTTTATGTATTTTCCTTAATTATTGCCGATATCCGCGACATAGTTTGTGGTCCCTATATTAACTATAGTAAGAGATTACTAATCTAGTTTTTTAGGCGTTCATAGGATACGGTCTGTGAGTCCGTCTCTAATGTTGTTTGGATGAATAGAATAGCAGCATTAGAGGCATAAAACAATCCTATAATTATCATCTTTAAACCATTGGGTATTATCTACTTTGATAACACACTATAACCTTTATGCTTACATGTATTCACTCACTGTCTCCTCATTTAGCCCCCACTTTACGTAGTAGATGTAGAAAGAGGTACTGTCAATTCTCACGTTTAAGCCACACCCTTACTTTTGGCCGATCCTATAAACTGCACTGGCACTGATCTGACTTATGTGCAGAAGTTCTCAGCTGGAGTTTTGGTAGCAGGGCTGGAAGACATCCTTGTACCCATTTATATAGTCTTTATGGCCACTCGCTGCAACATGGTGGGTGTAATTTGCATCCACTTCCCATGAAATACACATAAAAATGGGTTATGGCGGCTCACTTTTTAATATATTGAACCCCACCACTGTCTCCAATGAAATGAGATGTATACATGTTACATGAGCATTCCTTTGTGAACAGGACCAAAGAAGCAGAGTGGATCAGATCGCAGACTTGTTGACCAAGCTGAAGGCATGTAGTGAGGGTCAACTCATCATGTTTGCTTACATTCTGAAGAGGCTCGACAAGCTGCATCAACTAACATCTGTGTCCAAGGATGGTCTTTTGAAGGATATTTTTGAACAGGAAGAGGACAAAGTTTTTGAGTTCGTGGAGGACTTGATGAACAAAGAAGATATCCAATGATATTCAAAAGCTTTTGTGATAGTGACGTGTGATGGTGTGAAAAATGAAAGTATTGGCCCTACAGAAGCATGGTGATAATGTCAACCTAATTGACATCCTACGATTATGTTTATGTAATCAAGAAAAAAATTAAGTAGTTGTAATCTAGCTGCACATTTTCTACAGTTTATGAACATAATATGAATCTGAGGAGTGTCATCATTCATCTTATTGTCGTCATTGTTGTCACAGAAATGTTTATTTCTTGACATTAGAGCAAATCATTATGCATTTCATTGATCACAGCTATAAACATATACACAAACAGGCTCATTGATATACATGAAGCACTTAGTATTTGTAATTTCCTGTAGAGATCTTCCTTGCTAGTTATGTTCCACAATTATATCAGTATGCGGGGTCTTCTCGTTAATCTCTGAATATTAGACGTCACATTAGAAGTTGTCCATGAGCTGACCAAAGATCAGTGAAAACTTTTTTTGCAAGTTCTTGTATTCAGTAGGCAACTCAGTACAGTTGCCTGCATATACTAAGGAGTTTTCATCTGTTGAGTACTGAGAGTGCACAACAGTATCTTCCTTTTTCATCATTTTTCTTTTCCTCTATACTAATCTTGAAAATCTTACAAGATGTCATATAGCATTAAGAAAGTAGTGGACCAGGGAGGCCTGAAGCTGATGCACCTGAATACCCGTAGTTTCTACAGGAAGAGGCACCAGTTCTTTAGGCTCTTTGGTGAGTTTGACTTCATCACGGTCAGTGAAACCTGGCTACATCAAGGTTATAGTGAGAGTTTACTCCATTGGCCTGGCAAGACATTGTTTAGGATGGATCGTCCTAAGACAGCAACCAAGAAAGCAGGGGGCGGAGTGTTGTATTACATAAGTGATCATTTGGTGAGCAACTGCATCCTTATTCCTGAACTTTCAGTTGTAAATGGTGATGTAGAGAGCCTAACCATCAGGTACTGGCGTATTGGCAGCAAGCCAATGTTAGTGACCACTCACTACCGACCTCCGGATTGTAGTCTTAAGAATTTCTTGGACTACCTGAAGAGTGTCTCACTGAGCATTGAAGCAGCAGGCCACGAACGCTGGTTCATGGGTGACATAAACCTCAAGACTTTGACCACTGACAACCCCTACTGCAAAAAGTTGGTTGATACTTGTCGAGAACTTGGTCTTGGGATAATCATCAACAGTGTCACTCGCCCCTGGGGTAAAAAGTTCTCCTGTATAGACCATATCCTTACAGATTCTGAAGAGGTTGTTCAATCGGGAGTGCTGTCAGCACTACTGAGTGACCACCTGCCAGTCTTCTGTATCGAACAGCGCACGGTTCATGAAAAGGTCTCTAGTGCAATGATTGCTTGCAATTACAAGAACTATGACCCTGAGGAACTGACTAGCTGGATGCAGGAGGCTGATTGGGATTTCTACTGGGGGTTAGAAAGTCCTGATGAGCAGTGGGACTTTATCCATAAACATATAGACTTGTTCTTGGATTACCACTGTCCATTGAAGGAAATGACCATCAAAGCAGGTTCCAAAGACTGGATGACTCCGGAAATTTTGGAATACATTTCTGAAAGGGACAATTTGGTGAAATTACACTGAAAAACTAAGGATGTCGGTCTATACAGGGTAATAAGAACATTGAGAAACAAGATAAATCACCTTTGTGGTTATGCAAAGGCAAGATCGGTCAAAAGTCTCATTGCCTCATGTGAGGACGACCCAGAGAGATTCTGGCATGAAGTAAACAAATTGTTCAAAGGTGCCACAAACCAATGGCTCAGACAATGAAAGACCAAGAGTCTGTTGCCTCAATCCCACCCACGGAGGCCCCAGATTACATAAATGATTACTTCGCCACGATTAGGTCGGTCCTCAACTCAAGGTTTGATCCTGATCCTTTGATGGATGACTATACTGAGCCTGGACCAGAACACACATCAACTGTAGGCGCCTTGAAAGTTTCAGAACCCCTTGTGGAGCTGTTACTCGGTGAGGTGAGTACTTCCAAGACATCACCCCTGGCAAATGTGAGACCTTATGTCCTGAAGCATGCATTGCTCTGCATAGTGCCTCAGTTCTCTGAGCTACTGCAGAACTCCTTTGACAAGGGCATCTTTCCAACTGCTTGGAAGAATGCACGTGTCACACCAATCCCCAAGGCTGGAGACAAGTCTGATGTGAGCAACTGGAGGCCCATATCATTCCTGTGCATGCCCTCAAAAATCGCAGAGAGTTGATGCACATTCATCTCAGCGATGCCATTGAGGAGTCGGGAGGGTTGAGCTGTAATCAGTATGGTTATCAATCGGGAAAAGGAAAATCAGGAAGATGCAGTGTACAGACTGGTAAATGACATCTGTGAAGCCAAAGACCATGGATAGTACACTGGGGTTGCGCACTTAGATTTAAGGAAAGCCTTCGACTGTGTTCACCATGGTCTGCTGAAGGGTAAACTGAAGAGCCTAGGCTTGACGGTGGCAAACCTTGCCTGGCTGTCAGACTACCTAACGGGTAGAACCCAGAGGACTTGCTTTGGTGAGAGCAGTTTGAGGAGGGCTGGTGTTGCGACAGGAGTTCCCCAGGGCTCGGTCCTAGGGCCTCTGTTGTTTGTGTACTTCATAAACTCTGTGACAGATTGTGTGAGCGAAGGAGGGAGTGTTATCATGTATGCCGATGACATTGCACTCTATGCCTCAGACAGAAGGATTGAGGGAGTGGAGGAGCCCCTGCAAGCGACCTTGACAAAAGTGGCAGACTCGTGCAAAGCGTCAAAGCTCATTGTCAGCGTGAAAAAAAGCAAATGTGTGTTGTACGCCTCCTGCAGTCGGAGCCCCCGGACAGACCCCTTGAAGGTCACGCTGGGTGGCTCAGACTTGGAGTGCCTGCCAGTATACACATACTTGGGCGTTCCTCTGGACTCGAGGTTGACCTTCTAGCGAGCAATCAGTGATCTTAGCAGCAAGGTCAACAATCGCCTGTTCAATCTGGCAAAAATCAGAGACATCATAGACCGTGCCACTGCGCTAATCATCTACAAGACGAGTGTGGCAACTTTGTTTGACTATGCCTCGTTCTTCTATGTGGCTGGCCCTGACACTGGTCTGAGGAAGCTGAAGCGATTGCAGAACAGGGGTCTCAGGACCTGTCTCAACACTAGCAGTAATGTCTACAGTGTAGATGAGCTCCATTCTATGAGTGGTATAGACAGGTTGGTGAGAAGATGGGATGAGTTGCTTCTCACCCTGTTGCTGAAATACTACAAGGCCAAGTATCCTGCTGATGGTCCTGAGCCTGGGGATGGTGGGCGTGGTGACAGTACCCTACGTTCTGATTCCAAGCTGCTGTTCTCGCTAAGGCGACCCATCACCCAGGGTTACAAGAGGTCGCCAGCATACAGGGGGAGAATGCTCTGGAATGTCCAGTGTGAGGACTTGAAACAAAGCGTGTCAAAAGCCCAATTCAAAAGGAAGGTGAAAACAATCAAAGACCTACGTGAAAAATATCCCAAACCGTAGGTGACAAAAACTTGTGTGTATATCTGATTAGAATACACAAATGTATAGTTATGTTAACTACAAGTTCATGAGCACCTGAAAAATTAGACACATGTCGTGGCTGGTACGTGCGGCCCACCACGAACAAATTGTTTGTTTGTATGTATGTATTTCTAGTTAAGACTCTCTCATCATGCTACTACTTCTGATCATCATTTAATCCTACAATTGTTCATCATAATATGTACTGTGTGTGTTGCTGGTAATATAGTTTCAAAACCCGATTAGTTCAATCAAACTGAGTACATGCTGATATTATAAGTACTGGCTTCGTATACTGATTATTTTTGCATTCAATAGTTAACAAATGTATACCACGTCTCGAACGTTTTATTTGTTAATAAACGGGAGTCGCAAGCTCTCATTGAAACAAAAAAATGGTAATGCAATATATGGCAATGTCTCTACACTGAGCTACAGATGGGTTTTGCCATAGCTATAAATGTCATGTTTCTGACCAGTTTCTGAACACTATGCGCTGACATTATCTGAAATATCTCCATTACACATTTCCACTTGGCTACATTGTATTGGGTCTGTAAGCTAAATATGCAACCTTTCCTAATTATTTTTCTGACCGGAGGGTGTACCTGTTTCATAACATAGGGAGGAGGAGAGGGGAGGGGGAGGGGATATTGTTTTTAGGTGGGAGTAGCATCCACTGCCCCTAGAGGGGTTACAATATGTTGCGATCCATGGAGTAAGCAGACCTGAAAGGGTTTTCTCTTGTTTTATGGCCTAATTTAGGTAACTCACTTGTGAAGCAGCAGTTCCTTTGATGTTTTTAAGAGAAGTCGGTGTAAGGAGAAAATAATTCTGTATTTGATTTTTTTTCCAGTATTTGGATTGCGCTTTTTTCTGTCAATTCTGAAGGACTAGGCAACTGTTACAGGGGTAAAACAAATATCATTACATTGTAATTTCATTGGATGATATACACTCTATGTTTTAAAGTGCAGCCACTGAGGTTATCCGTTGTTTATCAATGCAGGCTACTTCAGCTTTTCATTTCGCAACACACTCTTGCCAAGAGTGTGTAGCGTGTTACAAAAAAAGGGTGATAAAGATGCCTGCAAAAAAGGGTATCAAAAATGCGCAAATGTAACACAGTACTCTTAGAGTGTATTAGTTACAGTATGCATGTTATGATAATACCAAGGTAAAACTATGACAGTGAATTATCTGATCAAGAACTGCCTACATTACTATTGACTAAAAAGCCTCATGCATTTAAACTAAACTTGGAACCTGTGTCTGTTTCATACTTTCACAAACCCCACAGGTGTAACAAAAATGATTTTATACCTGAGGTACCCTTCAAGGCCTAAGGAGCCCATTCAAAGAAGAAACATGAAGACTAAAAACAAGTTCGTTATAAATAATATAGTTCTTTATTTTTACCTTGTGTGATATTATGAAGGCTGAAACCGCCATTAATTGACCAAGAATATCATATACGATTGCTTTGTCTCCTCCTACAAGTCGAGGACAAAGCAATAATTCAGGATAAAGAAAAGAAATTTCAACTTTAACATGTGGTGGAGAACAGACAGTCTTGAGTGCATCTCATGAAGCAGCATGGTGAAAAGGTGGCGTTTTTGTGGGTGTAAACTACCGTAGAAGCCGTTGGCGAGCATGAACATCTCCGATGTCCAGGCGGCTTGACTGGAGGCTCGACAAGATCCAGACTACAAGGACAAGCACCGCAAGTTGAAGAGCAAACAGCTCTCTAGGGTTAGTGGATTATAGCAATGACAATTTCTGGTCAATAACCAGTCTTGGACGCTGACTGTATGTATACAGTCTGGGAGAATGCTTATGTATTGAGTTGTAATGGATGTCACCAATCTGGACATCATGGGTTCTAGTCCCACCATGGCACAATGGGTAGTAATTTTGGTAGCTGTTCAATGGCCCTCCATTACACTATTGTCCCTATCCTAATAATATGTAGTATGTGTTATTACTATACCAGCATCGGGGGATTTTTGCTTAAAAAAGGCCAAATAAATAATGTAAAAAAAACGAACCTACGTTTTCCCAAGGTGGGATTCGAACCTATGAGGCCATACACAACCTCATTCATGGTCATGTGACCATGGTTAACCAATCAGTGGTTGAGCTATCTCATTAAGAAATGATCCAGGATCCTGGATCATTTTCTAACTAGGTCACAGCTATTAGATACAAATTTGTCCAGGCCCTTTACAGCCTGACGGCTGTAATGGGCCTGGAGGGCTCGAGGCTGGTCAATAACAGACTCAGTTGCCAAGATGGATGAATTAAAGAATTTAGAGGAAGCTAAAGAGCAAATCGCAGCGCTAGCAGCCGAATTACAAAAACTACTACAGCGATATGATGAGCAGCAGCGAGACAATGAAGATCTGTTAGAAGAAGCTAGCAAAGAATATATCAAGTTAAAAGCAATATTTAGATTTAGATTTAGATGCAATAAGAGCAAGCAATGCACCTAAACCTGACTCTCAAGAAGCTATGTTTGCCAAATATGAGATAGAGTTTTTGAAGAAAAGAGCAATAATGGCCAAAGATATGGAAAGTAGACTTTTGTCAAAGATTGATCGTAACAAGGACAGGCCAAATGAAGGTTAAGGTTATAGCAAGCATAAAGAGGCAGTAAAACTATTAGGCAGAAAATTATATATATTTTCCCGACCGACGGTCTTGCTCTCAGCAAAGGACCATATAAACTCTTTCTTAAATTATGCACACAAAATCCACGAGGATTCAAGATAATACCTTGATGGATATGCACAGTATTTAAACGCCGAGGCTTAGGATTATTACCAAGCCTACAGAATGGTGGACTCATCAGAAGAGATGGCTAAGTTTTATGACGCCTTTGTCTCTTGATTTGAAAGCGTTTCGATCGATGAATTGGAAAAGGGTGTTGCCCCTCGAATTCAAGGCTAAAAGGAGAGGGTAAGTGATTATGGTACTGATATGATCAACACTGCATAAACCATCTAATTATGACAGCTTTACACTTTGCTTAATTTTGCTTAATGACCGATATTGAGCAAAAATAATGAACTGTCTGCAACTTTAAGCGAACTTGTCAGCAACGCTTGAAGAGGCAAAAACCCGGACAAGCCTGCAGCTTTAAGCAACTTGTGGAGCGCTGAATGGCCGTAATAAAAGTTGCTGAAAGTTGATCAAACTCGGGCTTACAGCCTTGCTTAAAGCTGCAGAAATTTGATTATACCCTGACTTGGAGGTTTGCATAAAGCTGCAGAAATTCGATTAAACCCTGACTTGGAGGTTAGCCCAAAGCTGCAGAAATTCAATTAAACACTGACTTGGAGGTTTGCTTAAAGCTGCAGAAATTTGATTTAACCCTGACTTGGAGGTTTGCTTAAAGTTGTAGAAATTGAGGTTTATCCAAATCTGCTTTTGTTGGTGAAATATGGACAGCAGTCTATTTTTTTTTTTCAAGGGGGGGGGGTCATCATGTTTGGGGATATTTCTGGGAAACAAGGAGGCCTGGGCAAGGAACTGGAGGCTTGGGCCGGGTACAAGAGGTAGGGCTGGGTACTGGAGGTAGGGCCGGGTACTGGAGGTAGGGCCGGGTACTGGCGGTAGGGCCGGGTACTGGAGGTAGGGCCGGGTACTGGAGGTAGGGCCGGGTACTGGAGGTAGGGCCGGGTACTGGAGGTAGGGCCGGGTACTGGAGGTAGGGCCGGGTACTGGAGGTAGGGCCGGGTACTGGAGGTAGGGCCGGGTACTGGAGGTAGGGCCAGGTACCGGAGGTAGGGCCGGGTACTGGAGGTAGGGCCGGGTACTGGAGGTAGGGCCGGGTAAGGGAGGCTTGGGTAGACAGGTGGGCAGTCTGGTGTTCAGCTGGGCAGTCGGACAGAGGTTCAGCAGGCAGCAGGTAGGTTGTAGCAGCAGGAGGTGTATCCAGTAGGCCAGGCACTAGTGAAGTGAGGACTCCCTCAGTGTCCGAAAAATGGCCACACCTCTACCCTAGCTACCTGTACTCCCAGGGCCCGCACAAGGCGTCATATGCTATATCCTGGCGGCCTATACTGCAGCAAACACGGCAACACCCCCCCCCCCCCCCCCCACTGTTACCTGCACTCCCAGGGCGCGTACGAGGCGTCATCAGGTGTAAGACCACCTGGGTTTACAGCACAGACTGGAAAACGCACCCAGCCTGTTTGCGCCGTTTGCACAAGTCACTTCAGCCTTGTATTAAGGGTTGCCCTGTCCCATCATTGTGTTTTAACTTTTATAAAATCATAATTGCGATTTTTATGTGATATTTGCGAAATATATATACCCCCATTGAGTATATAAATCAATATATCACCTACCAAGTTATGGATGCAGTATGTGCATGGTCTATTGGATCTCTGAAATATTATGAGTTTAAATCAATATTTTATCTAATGTGGCACACATATGGCAGAGTCTCTGCTAGGAGCAGGTGTGAAAGCCTGAGACCCAGCCTGCTGTACTAGGCTTATGTACTGGGAGAGTGTGAACAACCTGACATAACACTCTGCCTGTAAACACTCCTGGCCTCCTAAACCAGCCTGGGCGGCCTGCATTAACAGGCTGCCTGCAGATACAGGCCAGGCTGTATATCTGGTCCCGTCCTCCACCTGGTCATATGCTACCTCCTGGCGGCCTATACTGCAGCAAACATGGCAACACCTCCCCAACGGTTACCTGCACTCCCAGAGGGCGCACAAGGTGTCATATGCTACCTCCTGGCGGCCTATAGTGCAGCAAACACGGCCACAGCTCACCTGTCCCCGGCCTCCCCTCACCTGTCCCTGGCCTCCCCTCACCTGTCCCCGGCCTCCCCTCACCTGTCCCTGGCCTCCCCTCACCTGCCCTCGACTCCCCTCACCTCTCCCGGACCTCCTCTCACTTGTCCACGGCCTCCCCTCACCTGTCCCCGACCTCCCCTCACCTGTCTCCGGTCTTGAGGTGAAGTTTTATGTGCCTGAATAGGAGCTTAACCTACTCCCTACTTTAAGCGCATATTAAAGTTTGGGCTTAGCAGGTAGATTATTAAAGTAGGTGAAATCTGCTGACAAACTGCAAGCCCTACTTTAAGGTGACGCTTAAAGTTGCAGGAAAGTAGGTGGGTGCTTAAAGGAGGAGAAAGCTGCTGGGAACTGCTGACAAGGTGTGGGTCCTTCTTTAAGCACCTTTCCTGCAACAAAAAGCATGTATTAAAGGACTAAAAAGTCGATGCCTTATGCAGTGCAAGCTGCTAGCCAAAACAAATGTAACAGGTAATTTCAGAGTGGAGCTTTTTATTAGCAACATGTACCACACTATTAAAGAAGCGGTCATGGCTTCATACCCAAAAACGAATTGGGCCCCTCTGGCTCCCTAAACTCCATAAGCCACTGGAGGGATGCATGGTCTATCCGCACCTTCACTGGCCTCCCCATCAAGTAGTGTTTGAATTTCTTGACGGGGGGGACTATTGCCAGCAGCTCCCTCCAGGTTACACAGTAGTCCCTCTCTGGTTGGGTCAGCATCCTACTCCCATAGACCAACACCCTCTCTTGCTCATCCTGGACATGGGCTAACATGGCACCCAGTCACGTGTCGCTGGCGTCTGTATCAAGTAAGAGCTCCCCCCGCATGGGAAAATGCCAGTATTGGAGACTGTAGGAGGCATTGCTTCAACCTGTCAAAAGCCACCCCACACTCCGCCTTCGAGGCGAACGACTGACCCTTCTCCGCCAATGGGGAGAGTGGTTTTGCATTGGAGGAGAAGTCCTTCACGAATGACCTGTAGTACCCTGTCAGCCCCAGGAAGCTGCGGACTTCCTTCACTCCCCTGGGCAACGGCCATAACTGCACTGCCTCTATCTTCTCCGGGTCTGTACCGATCCCCTCTTCACTCACCGCGTGCCCAAGGAAAAAAAAACGCCGGCGTGACAGCTAGCACTTGCTAGGCTTCACCTTCAATCCTGCCCCTAATCTAATACCTCTGCCAGCCGCTCCATATGTTCCTCTAAGGTGTGTGAAAAGACTACAATGTCGTCCAAATACACCAAACAGGTTAGCGACTGCAGCCCCCTTCTCACCACCTCCATGACCCTTTCAAATGTCCCCGATGCATTGCACAGTCCAAACGGCATCCGCTTGAACTAATACAATCCCCCATGCGTAGTGAACGCTGTTTTCTCCTTATCCTCCTCCTTAATATCCAGCTGCCAGTAGCTGCCAGCTAGGTCCATTGACGAAAACCATACCGCCCCTCGTTGGTTTCCAGGCAGTCCTCCACCCTCGCGAGGGGGTAGGGGCCCTTAATTGTCACTGTATTCAATCTCCGGTAGTCCATGCAGAACCTGTTTGTCCCATCCTTCTTCCGCACTAGCACCACCGGCGATGCTCACGGACTCTGGGAGGACTTGATCACCCCCACTTCCAGCATCTTGTCGACTTCCTCCTCAATCAACTCCCGCCGGTGGGGTGCCAGTCTCCTCAGAGGCTGCTTGATTGGTTGAGTGTCCCCCGCGTTTATCTCATGCTGAGCCACCTGTGTTTGACCTTTATCCGCCTTGTCCCTCTGGAATGCCACTATCTTCACTCTCAGCCGGTCCGCCAATGGTGCCCTCCTGTGGTTCTCCATTCCTTCCACCAGCTGCTGCCGTCGCTTCCACTGGTCCTCCGCCCTCATCCAGCGATGCCAATGTAGTGTGCTGATATATCACCACCCGCTCCGTTCTTGGGTTCAACACCCTGACAAGCATCAGGCTGTCCTCATGGCAGACCACCCCCCGCCCCACCCGGAAGTCCTTCCATCTGTTGTCCCCCTGCCATTCTTCCATCAGGCCGTCTGGCCTGCAGGCCATCTTCCTTTGACCGTACCTTCAACCAATGCCTCTTGGCCGCCCCCGATCATGGTCGGCCGGATACAGACCACCCTACATCGGTCCTCCCTCCTCTGACCACCAAAGCCTTTCTCCCATGATGTCCATGATTAGGCCCTGTTCTCACAGGAACCCCCCCCCCCCCCCCCAAGGATCGCCTGGGTCCCCATCTCCGCCAATATGAAGTGAACCTCCAGCGTCCTGTTCCCCAGTCGGAGTGACAGTGTTGCTCTCTCCCCCGAAGATCCATGGGTTGTCCATTGGGGGCAAAAATGTCGCCTCCACCTGCCTCCAGGTTTTGTCGTTTTGCGCCTTCATCTGTTCCGTTACCGTGGCGTCCGCCGACCGCACCCTCTGTTTCTCCTCTGTGTCTCTCTGCATGTACGCCTTTTCCCCAATGGCTGTCATCACCGCCGCCTGCAGATCCACTGGCTGGGACTGCTATACCCATTGCTTCAAGCGGCTGTCCCCTAACGCTGTTAAGAACCGATCCAGGACCAGCGGTTCTACGGTCTTCGCCTCCACCTCTGGATAGGCCAACCTTGTATACTTCATCAGCTCTTGTTGTAGTGCCTGCATACTCTCCCCCGGTTTCCTCACTCTCGTCCTGAGCAGTGCCTTGTAGGTCTCCTTCTATTTTGGGGGTTCGTACCTCAGTAACAACGCTTCCCTGAGCCTCCGGTACCCCTCCGCCATTGCTGGCTGGACAGCAGTCGCCGGGCCTACCCATCAAGGCTCAGTCTAAGGAACATCCCCGCCTCCTGCTCCGACCACCATTTCACCTTTACGCACAAGTCTAAATGATTGAAGTAGTCCACCAGGTTTCCTGATCCAATAAACCTCGTCGGTTTTGTCCCCGAGCTCTTCCATCCCCGGTCCCCACCTGCCCCTGGTCTGGGGCCCTCACTCTTGTCGTCCCCTTTTTGTCCCTCCGCTGGCCGATCTCCCCTATGCGCCCACTTGCTTCTTCTATCCGCCGGTCGCCAGTCGCCCAGTCCCTCCGTCCTAGGTCTCCCTACCTCACGTTCCCACGGGTTGTCCCTGACGTCCCTCTTCTGGGCTGCGGCAAACTATGCTGACGCCCCCATTTCGAGCCTCTCTGCGTCAGCGTCACCGCTAATCAGCGGCGGAGCAAGCCGTCTCCTCCCCCGTCTGGCGTGTCAACTCTTATCTCATATACAACGTACACCGGGGTGGCGGAGGGGGTCTGTGAACCCACAGCTCCCCCTCCGTCGCCGCTACAATATATTTATATCAAGCTGTGTTAAACGGCACATCGGTTGCATACAAGTGAGTTTATTCAAGAAATCATACGCCATGGTACCCATGAGTCAGCTTCATAAGCTTGCATCCTTTTCTTACAGTCAATCAACCGAGAGTTTCAAATTAAAGATACTGCAATGCATGAATTTGGTTGATTCCATGTCCAACAAACCCCCCTTGCCTACTGGATGTCCAAAAGCCTGGAGGGGTGTTTGGTAAATGCTGTAAAAATCCTTTACTGTGATATTATTATTTTTTCAATCGTAAATGAATATTCATTTATGAAATGATTTTTAAGCAACATTGGTATTGTATGTGCAGAAACTATCATATTGAATGATATTGACTTGAAGCCCAACTAACCTGGTAGAAGTTGTTATTATGTTCATTGGTGTTGACAAAGCATGTCTTACATTCCACCATTTACAACATGTTGTTTGTGAATAAACGAGAGTTGCGGGCTCTCATTGAAACAAAAAAAGAATTGATCATGTATGATATGACCTGTATGGTCGTTTTGTATTTGTATATATTGACAATTTCTCTGATGCATGCACATCAGTGGTTACATTTCTTCAGGACGTTTTGGTAATAATTAAAAGGATTGAATGGAAGAAAGGGAGACATATATTTAGGTGCTTCTGAAAGTATTGTATTGTGATTCCTCTTTATCTTAACCAGAGAAAGGTCTGAGCAATCTGAGCTTGTAATGTGAATTGAAATCTTTTTGATATTTTATCAAAGCATATCAGTATTGCCATAAAATTCTTGAGTATATTATTTTAAAAAATCTAGATTTGATGTGACATTCGATGCAAACTCACTAAGATGGTTTTTGAGCACTTTTATCTATTAAAGGCACATACATTTTCCAATAGTAAACCTAAAATGATGGTACTTCATCACAAAAAACGTCATTTAATCCCAAATCACTACAGTAGTATTGTTTGTATCGGAATGGGACTATGCTTAAGTACTGGAGGCCTCCATTTGACCGGAAGTGACCATAGCCATGGTAACGTGACCTAGTTAGGACTCTCAGCCAATCAGAGGCCTCCATTTGACCAGAAGTGACCGTTGCCATGGTAACGTGACCTAGTTAGGCTCTCAGCCAATCAGAGGCCAGCATTCTAGGTGACCTACTGACCTACTTAGGGACTCTCAGCCAATCAGAGGCCAGCATTCTGGTAACCATGGTAACGTGACCTAATTAGCGACCACGTGACTCTTTTGTTTGTAAACAACACCACGTGCCACGTGACATGTCACATGACGTGTTTGTTTGTAAACAAACGTGACCTAATTAGGGATTAGTGAGAGTACGTGACTCTATTTTTTGTTTTGTAAACATGTCGACGATGAGCTGTTTAGTTTAAAAAAAACTTATGTATGAAAATAAAAACACAACAAAATAACTCATTTTCATTTCTTTTATTCGCGTTTCAAATCAAAAAACTTTTTTTTTTTCACACGCAAGTCTTTTTCTTCTTGTTCTTCGATTTGCAACCCAACAGACCGCAAAGCCTCGCCTTGCCACTCTCACACCCACCACCCTTGTTCTCCAACATACATTGCACCACTTTGGATGAATCCAACACCATTTTGGCAAGGCAGAGAACCTTTGCTTGCATGAAACGACCGCCATCGCAGCACACTGCTTCTGTCACAACATCAGCATAGCTAGCCTCTGACTCACTGTCCGATCGCTCAGCTTTGGATTTTTGCTCATTTGCATGATGCATTTCTTCTGGTTTCTTGTTCGACATGCTTCAATTAGGAAATGAACGCAATGAGGTCCACAGGTGTCAGCAGAGGTGTCTTGGAGTTCAACATGGTTTCTCTGCCACTTGAACGGAGCAGAGCGGTTCAGGAAAAACAAGAACTCCCCACTCAGCGGCGGTAAGCCAAAGGAATCAAAGTAGTACACTTCACCAGTCCTCAACACGTAAAACACCAACCAATGTTGACCTGGTAAATGTTGAGGATCTGTGTTGTTCACGAAACAAGTGTCCTTGATAGGGTGCTTCGGAATAGTGTCACAAGAAAAAACACCTAGGAAACCATGTTTTATGTGAACGTTTTCCTTCAACACTCTACTTATTTCAAGCGTATTCATACGCTACCACCGTCACAGCGTCTTTAGTTCATGTGGTAGTCGGTGATGGGATGGTAATCTCGGGTCAGCTTGAGGACGTTGTCGTACACCAAATAGAGTAGCACCGTTGTGGTCTTCGCTAGCGACGAGCGGAAACTGACCTCCACCCTCAGCTGACCCGCCCTTATAAGGTTGATGCAATACCACAGGAGCGCGCCCTCGTACATCCCCGTTTCTGTGTGTAGTGCCAAGTACTCTCTCACGGCCGCCTTTTTGTTAAAGTTGGGGACATAGGCCTCGTTCGGCACCTTCTGATCGTTCACTATCACTTGAAGCAAGCGATAATGCTGCATCTCAAACAGGTTCTTCAGGTAATTACCGTTGAAGGCGTCGTGGTCCAGGAAGCAAATCATCATTGACTTGGGTAGCTGGCCTGTGTTGGGGTGCGTCTAGGTGTGATCTCTGTTACCTCCAGGGATGGCGTACATCGTCACCTCCACTCTGTTGACCGGGTAGTCTAAGGGTCCGTGTTCTATGACAGCTCTTTCGTGCGTTTCCGACACAGAATCCGCTACCAGCACTCGTTGCACGAAGAGCTTCGCTTTGCAGATCTTGAATTTGAAGCCTGCGTCAGTGGCGCACATTAGATAGAAAGAGGGGGCCACCTGTTTGAGAGTGAGATTGATTTCCGTATATCCAATGATCAACTTAGGTTGATGAGCTAGGTCAAGGTGGAGTCGCGCCATCAGCGAAAAGCGACCGTTGGAGATAAGCTTTCTGCGCTCAGTGTACCCGGCATTCTCATCAGTTAACTTGTGAAAGTGACCGGGTGTATCTTGATGCAAGCCCTTGACGCTCATGATACCATCCTTCACATCTTTGTTGTAATTGAGTAACCCTTCCAGGTAAGCCCGGTAAGGGTAGGTCTCGGTGTTACCAGACACTTTGAAACCACGAATGGAGATTTGGACGTCTTTGAAGAGCGAGTGAGCCAAGTTGTTCACAGAGTACACGTCTCCGAAGGGGTCCATCATGTAGACGGTGGTCGTCGCATCGAAACGAGTCTTCTCCCTGAAGCCTAGAATGTCTGCCAGATGCTCGATGAGAAGGACACAAGCGTATCTCGGCGGGTGGATGGTGATGCGTCTTGTCATCCCGTCCTACGAGAAGATGAACCTCTCAACGAGCAGGAAGCTAGCACCCACTAGTCTATCTGTCATGATCTTATTCAAGCGCTGGATGAAGTGGGCGTTGTTCCAGTAAAAATAGGGGGTAACGGGAACATGTTCGGCAGAAAGGAGCGCACGTTCATTTTTTTCTCCATTCGTTCAACCATACTTTTCGCCTTGGTGCTCATTTCCTCCTTTTTGCGGGTCGCGGACAGGAACTGCTTGTATACGGCATTCGTCTGTTTCAAGTCTACGTCTCTTTTGAACTTTTTTCTTCCCCCTTTCACACGCTGCTCTTGCGCCGTGTCTGACGTCTTTTGCATGACATAATGAGCTTCCATCTCATTTAGCGGGTAATGCTCAAGAGCAACCTCTTCAGACCGATCAGCTCGTTCACTTTGGCCCAGTCCACCTCGGGGGGATGTCTCTTGCTGTGTTTCTTGTTTTCCAAAACTCTTTTCGCCTCAGCCAGCAAACTGTTCGTGCGCAGAGGAACAACCATGATTATATCGTCGTCTTGCACGTTACTCCATTCTGTGGGGAGGATGATCTCACTCAGAGCCGCTGCGTACGGTTCTGTCAGAAGGAGGGGCGAGTCGAAGTGAGTTCGGAAAGATGTCAAGCTGTTGTCAGGGTAATACTCCATAGAGCTGTTGCTAGGTAGGGTGATGTTCATTTTCTACATGATTTTTTTGACAGGAATCCACTTGTTGAACTTGTCGTTGTAACCCAACCAACGTACGAAAGCTAGCTCCTTACCGTCCACGGTCTTGCGATGCAACACCTCATCTATCAGGTAAGTGTTGTCATAACGAGTCTTGTAGAACTTCTGAACCTCCTCGGGGTAGAACACACTCTTTATCTCCTCACCGCTGTCGTCTTTTAGCTCGAACCGTCTGCTTCCCAACGTTCATCACTTCCTCGCGCCAGTTTCCCTCCTACCCTTTGTCAAAGGCGCCTTTAGTTCTCAACATCCGCACTCTGTTACCTGGAGCGATGACGTCGGCGGTGGACGTCTTTTCTTTTTTTTTCCTTTTCTATAATATTTCATTGATTTGTTTCTTAGTGGGGACATCGTGTCTGTAGAAAACCCTTTCGATATTTTCCGAGCTGACGTCAGCAGGTGCCATTTTCAACGTTTTGTGGTGAATGCGATTGTAAGAAGACACTACATCGTCCAGTATGTCTATGTAGTGATAGGTGCGCTTGTGTGTGAAATAGCGCCAAGCTTTTCCTTCAGACTTCGGTTCAAGCGCTGCACTAGAGTAGCTTTGATCTCATCGTTCTCGCCGGTGAAAAACTCTATGCCCTCGCTCCTCAGGTGATCTTGGAAGATCTTGTTGAGAAACTCTTTCCCTTTGTCTGTCTAAACGGAGCGCGGTTGTCTCTCCGCGGACATGGTTTGGAACGCCTCGGTGACAGCCGCGCCGCTTTTGGATTTGGTGGGAGGGGCCCACGCATACCTGGAAAAAACGTCGATTGCCGTCACCACGTACCGGAAGCCGCCGTTGTGAGACGCCAAAGCTTGCATGTCCATCAGATCTAACTGCCACTGCTGATCGACTGCGCCGGTTATCGTCTTGTTCCTTGCATATTTTCTGCGAATGGGTTTATGTTTAGTGTTAGGGGGGGTTGATAAATCTACTTTTCTTCGGGGACAGGCTCAAACTATGCTTTTGGGTCCAAAAACAGGGGAAATCACAAAAAAAAAAATTTCGGACCCCCGTGACCCCCCCCGTACATAGGGTCCGAAGATTGGCCAAATAGTGAGAAAACAGCCAAAACTCAGGCTTTCAGATTCCTTCTAAAATCAAATCATGACTTCATGAAAATGGTCAGAAACCTTCATATGAGACCCAAAGAGACCATTTGAAGTCACATTGTTGTGATTATAGAGGTGTTTCCCCCTCTGAGGAGGTGGTTCGTCCTCGGTAAAATACTGATAAATCAGCTATTTTGAAGGCATTTGCTCCCTTACAATCACATCCCTATACTGCCATAAAAGATCCTTAGGACACCTAATCAGGCAGATTAAACCCTTCTGGAGGGTCCCCTCTTTCTGTTAACTCCCCTCTATGACCTCCCCCCCCTCCCAGCATGCACCAATAGCCGTCAGATGACTCTCCCCCCCCCCCTCCTTCGCCTCCATATTACCCTATACTGAAACAATGTATTAACATAAGACCTGTCTGATAGTTTGAACCTTTCTTGAGGGCTCCCTGTTCCTGTTAACCATCCCCTGACACCCCTCCACCCCATCCCCACCCTCACCCCAAACTAATAGCCATGAAATCCCCCCCCCCCCCTCGGCTCCATATTACTCAGTACAACCATCAGCCCAACCCTCCCTCCATGTGGCACAGTGCACAGCATTGCCTCTCATGGTATGTATCATGCCTGGGAGTGGGACAGTGGTGTGGTTAAAAGAGCCCCCCCCCCCCCCCAAAAAAAAAGAATGAGTGAGCTGGGTCCTTGAGATCACCCTGGTAGGTGTATCTACTACAGCTGGTAGAGGGATACTGTACTTCAAGTCAAATTTGGGTTCAATATTTGGTTTAATATCAAGATATGTATTCATCTATCCTCAAAGTTTGATATTAGGTTCTACCAACTTACCCTTTACCCCATATAGAGGATGGCATAGATCTACCAAGCACCATGCCTATGTTATATTTTCATATATCTGAATATTATAGCAGCACCCTCAGATGTTGCATATTATGCCCGTCTTTGACAAAATCTGATATTTAGCATTGCAAATGAGGTATCAGGGTTACCTACCCCTCACCATAATATAACTGCAGGGTTTACTATTGGCTCCAATAATATTTAGGGCTCAGAGTATTTATTTAACACCTCAGAGAATTGAATTAAATAATTATCTCTTGTCTTATGTCTAGGATACTAACCATGCAAGGTGTAGACTAAGAGATATGGACACCCATCCTTATTTGCAGACTCCCCCCCCCATCACCCTCTACCATCCATCATTCTATGCATTTAACCACTTGGTTAAGGAGGAGAGTCAGGGTTTTTATTTATTGTAGTATCAGGTTATTAGTGATGTAAATATTAGATGTCAGCTATAACTTTTATAGAATTACTATGTATAATAAGTGTAACAACATGAAGCAGTCATCTTGCCTATG
>CANHQG010000057.1:0-151415 GCA_947462335.1 Harmothoe impar
CAACATGTACAATATAGTTCGCTAAACATTATCTAAACGGTTATCTATTGTTTATGATGATGTTATATCAGTCAGGAATAGAGAGAAAGAATTAGTCCGTGTAAATATTCTCCTGGATTCATCCAAACTCACTAAAACTGTTCTTTAGATAAAAATATTTGATATCCTTCATTTTCATATTCTCTAGCCATTCTGAGTTACTGCAAAGTATCTCTGCGCCTCCTGATGAAGACTGTGCTCTTTGGGAGTGATCAGGATACACCAATAGATCTGACAGAATTGTACGTGAAGACAGATGCTCAGTACAAGATAAACGAGAGGTTGGTATGGAAATTTCACACTCGGAAGCTAAAGATTCTTAAGATATTCTCTGTGTAAATCAGATGGTCAAATATGTTGTCAGGCTTATCAAAACACTGCAAGCATCTTACAATGGGTGGATTTCTACTTCTTGAATATGGACACACTGTGCAGGTATCTGCGCATATCGATTAAATGTATCAGAATAAGCTAATATTAGACAATCAGAAACATATACATTCTGAGTAAGCCATGTTAAAGAATTGGGAGATTTCGATGCAAAATTGAGCGTTTTATTGACTTTGAATATTTGATGTATTTGTAACCAATGATATTTGCTATTTTATCACAAGTTAGAATAGTGAAGCAATTTATCAATCAATCATTACCTAGAATGATATAGATCTCATTAAGTTACTTAAAATAACCAAGGATATAAATTGTCCATTTTACTCCCTGATTCTTGCAAATTCTTTTTACACTTAATTTTTAACTTTAAATATAAGACCAATTTTGCAATATTCTTTTTTACTTCAAAGGCCAAAACAAACTAAATTCTTTTTTTGTTAATCTTGAATACCATTTTTAGCCAAAAAGGCTACAAAACAATGACAATTTATTCCTACTCTTTCCCGAAACATTATATTTCTACCAAGAACACCATGGCATACAACTGTAAAATTATTTTTGCAGTAAAGTGAAACATATAGGCATTTCACATGTGAAGTTTTACATTTCTGTGCATTATGGTTGATATGAAAAAAGATTATGGAAGTTTTAACATTTTTTGAGAAAAATGAAAATACTTGAATTTTTTAAGATTCTGTACCTTAAAAAGTAATTTGGGACCCCCTTTTCTTTCCATTTTTCGATTCTATATGATATAGACTACCCATAGAAAAAAAAAGAGACATTCTGTTAAGTCTGAACAAAGGGTAGCGACGCAACTTTATGGTTTCTTTTCATTCATCACTTTCAGAGACCGCAAGCAAATAACATCAGAGCATCTTTTCTCAAAGTTGTCCCAAGGCGATGACCCAAATACACTACTTGTGGAAGGGGATCCCGGCAGTGGCAAGACAACCTTCGCATGTCAATACGTTCACAACTGGTGCAGGGAGTTGGTGGAGTGTGAGAAGAAGGGCCCCGAGTCTCCATGTGAGGGTCACAGGTGGAGGTTTGTGATGTACATTACGGCTCCGTCCATCACCGGGTCTCTACAGGAAGCCATACGTGGGAACCTTCACTGTGACGAGGCACAGAAAGCCCAGCTCGTGTCCATGATGAGTGAGGAGGGGGTCTTGTTGGTGGCTGACGGGGAGGACGAGCTCAGGCATCAACAGGGTAGAGAGAATCTGTGTCAATTCACAATGGATCATCAGATGGATGGTACGCCTAAACTCCTCATGGTATGCAGAAAAGGTCTTAGTCTGATTCCACTCAGATATTTCGACCGTGTTGTAATGATAGAGGGATTCTCCCTGGAGCAGGGAGTGAAGTATGTAGTCAGGTACCACCGTGTCAGGTACAGCCTCACAGAACATCCCGTGTTGGACCACATCAGGCAGCACAGCACAGAGCTAGACTGGGTGCTCAGCAACCCACTCCGTGCTCACATATTTGCTGAACTGACAGCATCTGGTGCCCTGACCCTAGACGACATTAAGACTCTGTCGACTGTCAAACTGCTCAAAGTGTTAGAAGCTTACGTGCTAAAAAGAGAGGACAGTAGGACAGACACATCAGCTAATCAAGCAAAGGTGTTTTACCAGATGTGTCTGGTGTCTTTATTAAAGGATGAGAGGAAGATCAGTGAGGAAGTGATTGCCAGCACCTCACCATACCTGGTGTTTATGGGTAGACACAAGCACACAGATTTGGAGGCAAATGAGGAGAGGTACTTCATGTTCATACATGAAATGTACTTCGAGTTCTACGCAGTTCAGGGTCTGGTGCAATGCCTCAAAACCATGCCATCATACAAAAGGGCATTGTTACTGCTGCTCTGCACAAACCCACAGATGCGGAATATCCTAGTACTGACGTGTGGGTTCATTGCGGAGTTTGAGGCTGGACTCGTGCCTGATTTGGTGTTCATCCTTCAGGCGTGTCTGATCTTACAAAAGCAGGAGGTCCGCTGCGTCAGGAATGAGTTCACTGAGGGCCTGCTACAGCTTCCTGACCTGATACAGGAGACCGTCTCACCTGATGTCATCACCCACGCCCTCACACAACAAGCAGCGACCTTGAACCTCACACCACAACAAGCAGCGACCTTGAACCTCACACCACAACAAGCAGCGACCTTGAACCTCACACCACAACAAGCAGCGACCTTGAACCTCACACTACAACAAGCAGCGACCTTGAACCTCACACCACAACAAGCAGCGACCTTGAACCTGACATCACAACAAGCAGCGACCTTGAACCTCACACCACAACAAGCAGCGACTGTGGACGAGTCCTTCAGACAGATACAAGCTGCGTTTAACCAGAACACTGACCTGCTGCGAAGTACTGCCTGGTTCACGAACACCTGGGGATTTGAGGGGTATGTTACTTTCACTTTGGCTTATTTCAAAAAATTTCTAAAAAGGATAGAGGAAACAGATTTTCCAGTTCTGTTTGGCTATTTCAAATGAGGTACTATTCGGACGGAGGTAGCGAGGGATGCCGGGAAGATGTGAGGCAGGCAGGCAGGTAGATAGATAGACAGGGACACACCTGATCTCCTGGTATGGAGACGGGTAGTAGGCAATGAGACAAAGGAGGATAGTGGTGAGTGGGTGATGGCAGAGAGGGAGTCAAGAGTAAGGGCATTAGGGTAACAGGGGAGTAGGGGAGTGAGCCGGGTTAAAAGGAAGAAGGGGAGGTGTGGGTTGTTAGAAACTGGCCAACGATGGCAAAAGAATTTAGATGGCACCAGCAATGTTAATCCTAAACATGTTTCGCTCTGTCAAAGTCAATGCAATATTGATTTCGTGGAATGAAAGGCACTAGATGATGTTTTAGAAGATCAGCATTCTCTCCCTGCACGGAATCGCCATTTTTATCAGCGTCTCGGATGTTATCCGGGCATAGCCTTACCAGCAAGTGGAATCAAAGGCAAAAGTCGGGAACCAGCCAAACAGGGCGCGCTGTTTGAAAACGAGGTTGAGGCAGGCTCGCAGCGTTTCTTCCTTTACTTTAGCATTACGGCCGATCTATAAGGGCCTTAAACTAATTATTTATGGCCCTCTGACCCTAAATTCATTAGCCGAGGATGCTTTGGAATGGAATCTACAGGTAATCCGAGTTGTACGGCCACAAATGGCAATTTGCCAGAGAAATTTGATGTTGAAAGTGCAATGGGCGATAATACAGCTCCGGTGGCATCAAAACAAATCCCGTTTCTGTAGAAATAACATATTTTCGTAACCCTTAATGATGTTAATCGATCTATATTATTGATATACCTAACTAACTCTAACAAAATGTATAATTACTAGTGTTTTATAAGAGAATCAGTCAGTTGGTGAAGTGCTCGATTCAGACGACACTGCCTTGACCTCGTTCTGGGTGCAAAGAAAAGACAAAAGCTGCGTCATACACGTAGCTTGGTCCCGACGTTCTAACCTGCCCTACGGGTACCATTACGTAAGCACTAAGCCAACCGCAGCGCCCCCCTTGTGTGCAGGGAGAGAATGGCTTGATTGGAATCATGTACACTTGATTGTATAAGTGTCCATTTTTCTTTACAAGTAGTGATGACTTCAAAATAAGCTTCACAGAGTTCATCACAAGCTGCATCCGTCAAAGTAGAGAGAGTCAACAGGAGGAGATCTGCTTCCAAACCACACATCAGCTGCTGCCCTGTGTGAGGTAAGTGTAACATACCACACCTCTACTGTACAACGTGTCACATCACCATGTGTCACACACTGCCATGTGTCACACACTGCCATGTGTCACACACTGCCATGTGTCACACACTGCCATGTGTCACACACGGCCATGTGTAAGGTGTCACACACTGCCATGTACTGTCACTGTACATTGGTCTTAAATACGGCAGTTTAACCATTTTGACAAATATTTGGATGGTTCAGGTCCTATTCTTGGGCTTTTTTTTTGTTTGGTAAAACATTATTACATCATTACAACATCATTATTATTTCTAATGCAGGTAATCAGGTTTGTTTAAAGGGACTCACATGGGCTATGTGGGGGCAAAAAATTGAGTTCTTCCTCCTATTTATCAAATCTTATTTGTAGGCCTACATAACTGGTTCTACCTAAACTTATGTATTTATGTGCTATCTGGGCATAGTGCCTTAAACATAACGTTTAACTGCCTACAGGAGCCTCTAGTATTTTAACCGCGACCTATTATACATTTGCTTCTAAAATGTCACTAGTAGTATAGTATGTATCGGAACGGGACTATGGTTAACTACTGTTTATTACTCAATCGACATGCAGCCAATCAGAGGCCGCCATTTGGTCACGTGACCCGTTGCCATGGTAACGTGACCTACTTAGGGCTCTCAGCCAATCAGAAGCCAGCATTCTGGGTGACCTACTGACCTACTTAGAAGCTCTCAGCCAATCAGAGGCCGGCATTCTGGTAACCATGGTAACGTGACCTACTTACGTCACGTGACCTACTTAGGCTCAGCCAATCAGAAGCCGGCATTCTGGTAACTAGGGTAACGTGACCTACTTAGGGTTTGTTTGTAAACAACACCACGTGGCTCTCTTGTTTGTAAACAACACCATGTGACACGTGACTGTTTGTAAACAAACAAACAAAAAAGTTATGTAACTTATATATAGAAATAAAAACACAACAAGATAATTTCTTTTTTTTTCATTTTATTCTTTATTTTCATTTCAATCAAAAAAACACACAAGTTTATGCTTTTTTAGCTTGCTTCTTCGATTTGCAACAACCCAACAGGCCGCAAAGTCTCACGCCGCCGTCACTCGCACCACCACACCCCGGACGACTTCTCTCCAATAGACATTGCACGACTTTGGATAAATCCAACACCATTTCGGCAAGGCAGAGAATCTTTGCCTCCATGAAACGGCCGCCATCGCAACAACCCGTCACAACAGCATCATCGATAGCTTCTGACTCACTGTCCGGTCACTCAGCTTTGGGATTTTGCTCATGCGCATGACGCACTTCTTGGGGTTTCTTGTTCGACATGCTTCAATTAGGAAATGAACGCAATGAGGTCCACAGGTGTCAGCAGAAGTGTCTTGTAGTTGAACGCGGTTTCTTTGCCACTTGAACGGAGCAGAGCGTTCCACGAAAGACAAGAACTCCGCACTCAGCGGCGGTAAGCCGAAGGAATCAAAGTAGTACACTTCACCCGTGCTCGACACGTAAAATGCCACCCAATGCTGCCCTGGTAAATGTTGCGGATCTGTGTTGCTCACGAAACAAGTGTCTTTGATAGGGTGCTTCGGAATAGTGTCACAAGAGAAAACACCCAGGAAACGATGTTTTGTGTGAACGTTTTCCTTCAACACTCTGCTTATTTCAAGCGTGTTCATACGATACGCTAAGTACCGCTGTCTTGTTCATGTGGTAGTCGGTGATGGGGTGTCGATCTCGGGTCAGCTCGACGACGTTGTCGTACACCAAGTAGAGTAGCACCGTTGTTGTCGCTTGTAGCGCCGAGCGGAAACTGACTTCCACCCTCAGCTGACCCGCTCTTATAAGGTTCACGCGACACCCGTCGTGCGATCTGTCTGGGGTTAAATCGAGGGGGAACACCGTGTAACCGTTCAGGAATTGATCGTATGAAATACCGCAGGAGCGCGCGCCCTCGTACATCCCCGTTTCCGTGTGTAGCGCCAAGTACTCTCTTACGGCCGCTTTGGTCTTAAAGTCGGGCACGTAGGCGTCGTTCGGCACTTTCTGATCGTTCACTATCACTTGAAGCGAGCTGATGTCGTAATGCTTCATCTCGAACGGGTTCTTGGTGTAGCTACCGTGGAAGGCGTCGTGGTCCAGGAAGCAAATCATCATCGACTTGGGAAGCTGGCCTGTGTTGGAGTGCGTGTAGCTGTGATCTCTGTTACCTTGAGGGATGGCGTACGTCGTCACCTCCACTCTGTTCACCGGGTAGTCGAAGGGGCCGTGTTCTATCACCGCTCTCTCGTGCGTTTCCGCTACAGCGTCCGCCACCAACACGCGTCGCACGTAGAGCTTTGCTTTGTAGATCTTCAAGCTGTAGCCTGCGTCGGCGGCGCACATCAGATAGAAAGAGGGCGCTGCCTGTTTCAGAGTGAGATTGATTTCTGTCTCTCCAACGATGAGCTTCGGTTGATGAGCCAGGTCAAAGTGCAGTCGCGCCATCAGCGAAAAGCGCTTGTTGGAGATTAGCTTCCTGCGCGCTTTGTACCCCGCATTCGCGTCAGTCAACGCTTCAAACTGACCAGGCGTATCTTCATGCCACCCCTGGGCGCTCATGACGCCGTCCTTCACGTCTTTGTTGTAGTTGAGTAACCCTTCCAAGTAAGCTCGGTAAGGGTAGGTCTCGGTGTTGCCAGACACTTTGAAACCGCCGATGGAGACTTGGACGTCTTTGAAGAGCGAGTGAGCCAAGTTGTTCACCGGAGCTACCGCGTCGGTGTCCTCGAGCGCCGCTCCGTTCGCTTTCAGCACTTGACATTCCAGATGAATGAGGTAATTCTCGTTCAGGTCTGTGTACTCTTGCGACTTGTTGATGGTGAAATTTATGTTACCTCCATCCTCTAAAGAGTTTTTTGTTTCTATCCCCAGGAAAGACGACTTTAAGATAGTAGTCTGAGTCGGCGCTACGGTGTGCAGGTCGAGCTCAGAGAGCGCGCACTCGTTACTGCTCTCGTGTACGTAAGCCATTGTGTTCTCTCTTCACGCGGACGACAGACTGACGCCGGCCGCCTCCAGTCTTTTTATTTATACCTGAACGCCTAGGCGCTTACCGGTCGAATACATCCCCTCTACGTCTCTTGCAAGAGCCACCGCCCGTCTGAGGAGAATGCCGGCGACGTTTCGACCCTTTCTTAGACGCGACAGTCGTCTTTCCTCCCGAGAACGCCGTACTCGCCAGTCTCTTCAGAGCGCCTGCGCCTCGGTCTTTCACGCTGCTCTTTAAAGTCCGACCCGCCAGCACATCTTTAGCTACGCCCACACCGGCGCGGAGCAGCGTTTTTCCCACCGACTTCAATAGCGGGGTAGCCGAGCGCATCAGACCTAACAGAGCGCCGCACAAACCGTGCCCGCTCTGGAAAGAGCGCCCGCTGTACACGTTGATGCCGTTGCCCAGCTGCGCGTTGTAGTAATCGCTGTACCCTCTGCCGACGGTGCGCCTGGGTGGAAAGTACGGAACGCGTTGACGCATCATTTTTTTCTCTTTCAGCGCTCAATAGGTCTCAGATGAAGTGTCACGGTCACCTCGCCTCTACCGAATGGGATGGAATGACCGGATCGGTCTCTTAAATAGATGCCGACCTCGGTAAACCTCTTGGATTTCAAGGGGAAATAATCCAAATGGGGAAAACTGATAGCTTGCACGCCACCTCGACGCTTTCCGCCTCTGTCCACCGCGACGCAGCGCAACAGCGGCACTTGCATGTCGCCCACACGTCTCTCCTGGATCATGTCGGTGTATATGTACACAGAGTGCACGTCCCCGTAAACATCCATCGAGTAGGCGCCGGTAGTCGGCGACGCGAAACACGTCTTCTCTCCGAAGCCTAGAACGCATGCGAGATGCGGAGTCAGCAGGACAGCACAGTGTCTCGGCGGTTTGATGGTGACGCGTTTCGTCTTGGCGTCGTACGATAAGATCCGCATCGGTTTGAGCAAGAAGCTGGCGCCCTCTAGTCTGTCATCTCGCAACGTCTCACTCAAGCGCTTGAGAAGGGTGTGGTTGCTTCCGGTGAAAATAGGAGGTATCTGGAATATGTTTGGCATGAAACTGCGCACTCCCATGTCTTTCTCCATCTCTTCGATCATCTGTCTTGCTTGATCGCTGATCGCCTTCTTCTTCACCGCCGGGGACAAGAACTGCTTGTATACGGCATTCGTCTGTCTCAAGTCGACCTCTCTCTTGAACCTTTTTGTTTCCGGTTTCAATCGCTGCTCTTCCGACGTGTCTGATATCTCTTCCACCGTTACATAGCTCGCTTCCTTCCAGCTCAGCGGGTATTTTGAGCTGAATGTTAGCTTGCTCAGACCGTTCGCGTTTTTCATTCTCTTCCAGTCTACCTGCGGTTTTCTTCCTTCGGCGAATACAGTCTCTTTTAAAACGTTGATCGCCTCCTCTAGCGAACCCTTGGTGCGCAGAGGAACAACGATGATCAAGTCGTCGTCGTGCACGTTAGTCCATTCTGTAGGGAGGATGATCTCAGTCAGAGCCGCTTCGTACGCTTCGGGCAGAAGGAGCGGCGAGTCGAAGTGAGTTCGGAAAGACGTCAAGCTGTTGTCAGGATAATACTCCATAGAGCTGTTGCTAGGTAGGGTGATGTTCATTTTTTTTTTTTTCTACGTTATTTTTTTGACGGGGATCCACTCGTTGAACTTGTCGTCGTAACCTAACCAACGTACGAAAGCTAACTCTTTACCGTCGACGGTCTTGCGGCGCAACACCTCGTCTATCAGGTAGTTGTTGTCGTAACGACTCTTGTACACCTTCTGAACCTCTTCCGGGTAGAAGACGCCTTTTATCTCCTCGCCCTTGTCGTCTTTCAGCTCGAACCCTCTGCTTCCCAACGTCTTAGCAACATCGACCACTTCCTCGCGCCAGTTTCCCTCGTACCCTTTGTCGAAGGCGCCTTTAGTTCTCAACATCCTCACTCTGTCACCCGGAGCGATGACGTCGACGGCGGACGTCTTTGTTTTTTTCTTCTTTTTCCATATTTCGTCGATTTGTTTGTTAGTTGGGAGATCTTGTCGGTAGAAAACTGTTTCGCTGTTTTCCGAGCTGACTTGAGCCGGCGCCATTTTCAACGTCTTGTGGTGAGTGCGATTGTAAGAAGACACTACATGGTGCAGTACGTCTACGTAGCGATACGTGCGCTTGTGTGTGAAATAACGCCACAGCTTCTCCTTCAGACTGCGGTTCAAGCGCTCCACTAGACTAGCTTTGATGTCGTCGTTCTCGCCAGTGAAAAACTCTATGCCCTCGCTCTTCAAGTGATCTTGAAAGATCTTGTTCAAAAACTCTTTCCTCTTGTCTGTCTGAACAGTGCGCGGTCGTCTCTCGCCAGTGTCTGTCATCTTTCGGAAGGCCTCGGTAACATCAGCGCCGCTCTTGGATTTAATGGGAACGGCCCACGCGTACCTAGAGAAAACGTCGATCGCCGTCACCACGTACCGGAAGCGGTCGTTGTGAGACGCCAAAGCCTGCATGTCCATCAGATCTATCTGCCACTGCTGATCGATTGCGCCGGTTATAGTCTTGTTCCTTGCGAATTTTCTCCGAATGGGTTTATGTTTAGTGTAGGCATCCAGCGACACTAAAGCATCTCGGATGACGGCCAGGTTTAGGTGGCGAAAATGATGTTTCTGGAGTTTAGTCACGCTAGTGAAACTGGAGGGCGCTTTGACGTCGGTATATCTAGCTACTACGCGCTTCTTTTCTTTTTCCTTCTTGGTCAGTCTCTTCACTGGTTTGCCCATCGTTGGCCTGTTGGGGGCGTGAACGACGCCGCCGCCGCTAGGCGGTTGGGCCCTTTCCTTTTCTTACTCGCCGCGCTCCTATAGGAAGTCGGAGTTTGGAAAAGTTCACTGCCCTCGTCGTCGTCAGAGGATTGATCGTCCACCTGGAGAGAAGAGTCTGCTGCTGCTACTGCTGCTGCTGCTTCTCCTTCTTCCGAGTCGAAGCTCGGTCGTTTCCGACCTCTGTCAGCAAGCCGTGTGTCCAAGCTTTGGCCAGGTCCGCTCGCTTTATACAGATGGTTTCCGATCAAGGAGTCTGTGGGAACTGCTTCGCGCAGCGCTTTTGTGAACGGAGAGTAGCCTGGCGGTCTGGGCGCCGTCTTCGGCCGCGTCGTTCAGTAAGTCCACTATGTTGATGCGATGGTCAGGTGGTATTCTCCGACCCGACATCTCGCGCACCGCACCGTCCTCGTTCCACTTGACCACACCGGATTTCTCCAATTGTTTGTACAGCGCCACGGTCCGGGTGCGATTCCTCTTGGGAACTTGGTTCACCAACCGCTCGAGTAGGGACGCGCTGGCTTCTTCAGCAGACTGACGGAGGTGAGCCGGGGGCGAAGAAGTGTAGGACGAAGAGATGTTGCTGTTGTTGGGATTCGCGAGAAAAAATTGCAATCTATTCAACAACCTTCGGTATTTCAACATTTTCTCGCGCGATTCCAAAGTGGGATCGTTCAACACTAAGTCCAAGTCCCTGTAGATAAACTGTAGCACCTGGTGCAAGGCCGCGTCGGGATGAAGGGACTGTTCTGCCTGCTTGTGGTAATAGGCTATATCGGCAGGTAGGCGGGCAGCGGTGGCAGGAGCGGAACTCTCGTTCTTTTCAGTACGCTCATCAGGAAGAGGAGGAAGGTTTGGAGCAGTAGAAGTACTAGCAGCAGCGACTGCAGTAGTAGCAGCGCTAGTAGTAGCAGCAGCGGGCACATGATGAAGTAGACCTGCTCGTGATGATTTGTAGAGCGTCTCAGGATCCACGAGCGCTAAGCGTTTGTAGTGTTGTTGCTGCTCTGAGTCCGTCATGGGGACGACGGTGGCGATGACGCTGGCGGTGGCGGTAGTGGTGGTACTGTCGGCAAGTAGGTGTTAAATGAGGTGTCTCATATACGGAGAATGCTCGTTATAAGCGGTAATGCCATCCCTATGAGAGCCGGAATGAGGAAACCGCCCTCTTGTACCAAGACGCGTCTCTTTTTTTTGATGGGCGTAGATTTTTTGCCGACCTCCCTCAACACGTCAGCCGATTCTCGAAGCTTGTCCAGTTGTTTGTCGCTGAGCGGGATGTTCCCTACCAGTAAATTGTGACAGATCTCACTCAACGCTGCAATCAGATCGTCGCTTCCAGAGTCTATTAGATGCGAGCAGTCCTTTGGCGAGCACTTAGCTAAGTGCTTGAGAGTACCAAAGTGTCTTTCGATTTTTTTTTTGCTACTGCTTTCTCTTGTTCTTTTTTTTGTCTAGCGGTACGAATACTAGCTGAGAGTGTATGGACGTCAAAGAGGAGCGTATTCTCAGATCGTCAGGTGTTGACTGCTTGAAGTCCAGAAGGAGGTATGAGTGAGGTCGCTTGAGTTCATGGGTAAATATACTAGAGAGGGCCGCCGCGTTGGAGGGAAACACCTGGCGAGACAGACTAGCTATTTGCCCCATGTCGCGCGGGTTCTTGAAAACGATCATGTAGTGAGCGTTCAGACTCATAGTTCGAAAGTCGGGTGATTTCTGGAATAGGTTCTGAGTGATGTATATGACGCTCACGTTCCAGTGATGGGAGTATTTAGTAAAGATGTCGGCTACCACTTGCTGATTGGAACTGCTCATCAGATCGTCCAATATCAGTAGAGTGTGTGGTCGTAAAGCGTCTTCTGCTACTTCCACGTCTCCCGCTATAGTCTCTTTGCTAGGAAGACCTTCTTTGAATTCCACACCGTACTGATTTTGCATTTTTTCAAACAGAGGTTGCCACTCGCCGTAATGGTAAAAAGTCTTTTCCACCGGCGGCGTGACCAAATTGTTCACGTCGCTCAGAAATTGATCCACCAAGCGCGATTTTCCACAACCCGACGGACCGCTAATGATACAACTAAAGGGTCCTTGTAGTCGAGCGTCGAAATGAATTTCTGTGAAGAGTTTGCTTCTACTACTCGACATTTTTGTGTTTTTTTCAGCACGCGTGAGAGAGCGGTTGTGTGTCTGACTGTCTGCTGTGTTTCTCACTCGAACGGTCGGTAGTGAATGGTTGTGGAGAAAAGTCCGCTGACCTTTTTATTGATTCCGGCCGGTGTCACAGTAGCGGCGGCAGAAGTGTCTTTTTTTTCTTTTTATTTTTTGCGATAAAATTCTATTTTCACTCAATAGTCATAAATGTTTTGTATCAGACTCCAGAGGAGTAATTTTTTATTTTATTTTATTTTTTTTCTTAGGCAAAGCTCGTTGCTTTGCCGCTTTCTTTTCTATTTCTGTGTTGTGACACGATCGTCTCGAAAAAGCAATAAGGCGTGTGAGCGCGGCGGTGACAAATACATATTGGAGCGTATGGTTTAAAATAGTGCGTCCCTATCTTCTTCGATTCGGCTGCGTTGCAATATGCGGGATAACAAGTGACGACGTCGAAACGTTTAGATACCGTGTTCACGTCGGCCACAACGCGCGCCCACCGAGTGGGAGCTGCAGTCACTCCCAAGAAACCGATCGGCTTGTCGAATCGTTTCATAGCGCTTATTCTCACTTTATAAGAGGAGGCGGGGTGAGGAGAGTGGCAGCGCTCTTTCTTTTCATGAAACGCCCAACGAGTGGGGGCGCTGAGAGCGGCTATTATGCAACGGTAGAGTAAATACTGTTCTGAGAAGACGGCTCTCGGCCATGCCGCTACGTTTTCCTTTTCCGCTCTTGTATAACGACGATTTCTTTGGCACTCGGCTTTGCTTTTCTCGAGAATTCGGTACGCTTCAAGAGAAGCGTGAACCTCAACTACGTGACGCTTTCTCTTTTGAGATAAAAAAATAGCCGGGCAGTTGAGGAGGAGGGCACTTTGTTCGCGTGACCGTCTTTTAGAAACTCGCGCCCTCTGCAGTGCCATATTTCTTTCCTCCGAAACAAAAAAGACTGAGTGAAAATTTAAAAAAAATTTAAAACAAAAAGCTCAAAGAAAAAAAAATAAGCAATAAGCAGACTCAGCTCGAAATTCCCTGCCGGCGCGATGGCGGTGACTGCAGGCGGTGGCGGCGGTCGGCTGGCCGGCAGTGGCGGTGTCGGCGGCGATGGTAGAAGGGCGTGTGGAAAGAGAGATGCATCTCAGTCTTTTATAGGAGCGGCGAGTCTGACATTTTCAGCTGTCGCATGCTGACCTGCTGCTATCATAAGAGAAACAAAAGCCCTAATCACGCTTTTCAGCTGGATCCTTCCACCCCGCCAGACATGGATCCTGATGGGAAGGTGGTTTAAAATTAAATCCGTGTACCGACTGTCATACAATAGTGTAATTAGTTGAACGCGTGTTACCTGTATAAAGGATTAGCGGGTCATGGGCTCAGCGTGTGTATAGAAAAACAACTACAGGTAGCGTGAACAAAGCGACCCCCTCCCTTTCTATCACTCTGTCTGTGACTAGAGGGTGCGCGTGTGGTAAGCGGCTTAAATCTAAAGAAAAACAAATCACCCTCTCCTGTCGTCAGCAGTCAGCCGGCCGGCGGCTGAAAAATGCGATTAGAGGGATGATGAGCCACGTAGTAAGCGACTTAAGGCTGATCTAAAGACCTGCCGTGAGTGGGCAGCTGGCCGGCGGCTTGAAAAAAAAGGGGAGAGGGGGGAGTAAGGGTATATAAGGGAGTGCTCATTTTTTAACAACAGGGGGGGGGCGGTGAGATTTCGCGCGGAGCGTGTGAATTTTTTTCACCCCCCCCCCGCTAGAGGGGGCGAAATTTTTTACCCCCCCCCGCAGGCCGAAAATCGCGCGCGTTCGCGCCCCTTTGTAGCATAGTAACGCGCGGGCTTTTTCCCTCAAAACAGGTTGAATTTTTTTCACCCCCCCCCATGAGGGGTCTAAATTTTTTACCCCCCCCCGGTCAAGGGGTCCAAATTTTTTACCCCCCCCCAAATCCACCACCCCCCCCTGTTGTTAAAAAATGAGCACTCCCTAAAGGGGAGTGAAACCGTATTCGGCATCGTCATCATCATTCACGCTACTACTACTACTACTACTACTACTACCACCACCAGCACCGTGCCTCAATTTGCAGATCCCCATGATGGAAAGTTGCTACCGTGACATGAAGGGGAATGACGAAGCGGCGCGCGAATGTGAAGCTGATGCTGTAGCCTCTGCTACTGCTGCTGCTAGTGCCGCTCATCGTGCTACTGCTGCATTTACTGCGGCTGTTAGTGACGCTGGTTGTGATGACGTTGTTGTTGTTGCCGCTGCGGCTGTGACTGCTGCTGTTGCTGCCGCCGATGCAGCTACTCATGCCACCGATGCCGACGCTGCTGCTGCTGATGCTGTTGCGGCTGCCGATGTCGCCGCTGATAACGCTGCTAGTGCACGCTCTGCTGCCCTTGCTACTGTCGCTGCTGCTGTTGTTGCTAATGCTCACGCTACTGCTGCTGCCGCTGCTGCTGCTGCTGCTACCGCTGCTGCCAAGGCTGCTGCCGCTGCTGCCGATGCTGCCGATGCTGCTGATGCTGCTGATGTTAGCAGTCGCGTCGACAAAGAATCGTCATTTGTCACTCTTAAACCTCCAGTTGAACGTGCGACGGGTAGTAGGGCTACCAACGCGACGGCCGGATGGTGCAAATGGTGTCGTCGCTTCTGCTCGTGCGCTTGCCTTTCTTCCGGTCCTACCTGCTGCTGCTACGGTATAATAGTGTTATAGTGTTTGAATGAGAACGCGCGTAGTTACACATAGACGCTGTAACAGATGTGCTTTTTTTTGAAAATATAATTTTAACATAACATGGAACTTGTTGTGTTTATTTTCTATATATAAGTTGTTTGTTTACAAACAGTCACGTGTCACGTGGTGTTGTTTACAAACAAGAGAGCCACGTGGTGTTGTTTACAAACAAAACCCTAAGTAGGTCACGTTACCCTAGTTACCAGAATGCCAGCTTCTGATTGGCTGAGCCTAAGTAGGTCACGTGACGTAAGTAGGTCACGTTACCATGGTTACCAGAATGCCGGCCTCTGATTGGCTGAGAGCTTCTAAGTAGGTCAGTAGGTCACCCAGAATGCTGGCTTCTGATTGGCTGAGAGCCCTAAGTAGGTCACGTTACCATGGCAACGGGTCACGTGACCAAATGGCGGCCTCTGATTGGCTGCATATCGATTGAGTAATAAACAGCAGTTAACCATAGTCCCGTTCCGATACATACTATACTACTACTGTGGGAATTATTATTTACATACACATGACAATTACTTGGTGTAAAAATATTAGTTTTCATTGTACAACCACTTAATATATATATATATAACCTGTATACAATGTATTGTTTAACAGGCGTGACTTGGTGTGGCATCTTCCTGATGGCAGCCAGTGGGAGTATGATGAGTCTGTGTACCCTGTTACCAGGGTGCGGTGGGCAGCAGTACAGGAACACAGACCCCCATCAGACACTACATTTACACAGCTCCAGGTGTGGAGTCCTGTGGATGTAGCACCTACACTGGACCAGCTCTACACACACCACACACCACCCACAGGTGTACATGGTGTCAGCGTAGACCTTGCTACCCCTGCCCGTCTGTGGGGTGTTCAGCCAGCTGAGGTACTGACCAGGGACCTGTGGGTCCCTGCTCTGTCTCTGCTACTAACACTCAGTAAGCTGGATCAGTATATACACAGACCTTGTCTCACGTACCACCCCTGTGGACGGCTGGCTGGGTGCCTTACAGCAGCTCATACCACCCACACACAGTCTGACACATGGGGTACTGGTGCAGTATGGTGAGGTGAGTGAGGAGGTGCTGCTCACCTTCTGTACATGGGCACGTAGAGTACACCTGGGAGTGGAGCTGCAGGCCATCAGAGTCATACTGAGGGCAGAGCAGGACCAGGCCTCTGTAAGACGGCTCCATGACCGCATCACCCAGCTAGTGGAGGTGGAGGTTAATGGAGAGGTAGGAGTCTATACAGACCCTGTCTACGTGACACTTAGTGGTAAGACTGTACACCCAGCGGGTGGAGGTGGAGGTTAGAGGACAGGTAGGAGTCTGTACAGACCCTGTCTACGTCACACCTAGTGGTAAGGCTGTACACCCAGTGGGTGGGGGTGGAGGTTAGAGGACGGGTAGGAGTCTATACAGCCCCTGTCTACGTCACACCTAGTGGTAAGGCTGTACACCCAGTGGGTGGGGGTGGAGGTTAGAGGACGGGTAGGAGTCTATACAGCCCCTGTCTACGTGACACCCAGTGGTCAGGCTGTACGCCCAGTGGGTGGAGGTGGAGGTTAGAGGACGGGTAGGAGAGTATACAGACCCTGTCTACGGGACACCTAGTGGTAAGGCTGTACACCCAGTGGGTGGAGGGGGAGGTTAGAGGACGGGTAGGAGTCTATACAGACCCTGTCTACGTGACACCTAGTGGTAAGGCTGTACACCCAGTGGGTGGAGGTGGAGGTTAGAGGACGGGTAGGAGTCTGTACAGACCCTGTCTACGTGACACCTAGTGGTAAGGCTGTACACCCAGCGGGTGGTGGTGGAGGTTAGAGGACGGGTAGGAGAGTATACAGACCCTGTCTACGTCACACCTAGTGGTGAGACTGTAAATCCAAATCAGTCAGCACTTAAGGATATACTGACTCAAGCAATCCTCGCATTATTAAATCAATAATCTACAGGACATAGATACTGACACAAATGTAGTTCAGGGGAAGAGTCAGATTGACCTGATGTTGCATAGATTGTCACTCTGACCCTCCTGGGGCTGTTTGTAGGCAGGCCTCCAACAAGGAAACATATCCTAAATATTCACGCGTGTGTTTTAATGCGTTGTAACATGATGCATGTGACCCATGCCACAAGCATGAAGCATGAGTCCCTACAACCGAGACGACATGACTAGCGACAGCTCATGTCTCGCTGCACCGATAACTCTTGGTGCCAAATATACACTTTTATTGCATCATTGCAACGTCACCAGAGCCCCATTACATGCAGATCTTTTACCAGAGGAGATATACTGAGCCTGATTATTGGCAGATTGTGTGGCTTATAACAGCAGATATTGCAGTGATAGTAAGCTTGAGTCATATGTACCACTCCCTTAGTTAACGCCATCCAATTGGTCAATTATATTGCTGGCCAGTAACTGTCCATGTGAGCCTACTGAGGACATGGCCGCGTAAACTGCCATTAAAGATGACTCAGAATAACTGCTTCCACTTAAAAGTGTTAATATATGTGCAGAGCTGGATTATCAGGAAATTGTTTAATGGTGGATATACACAGCCGGATTATTTGTGAATTAGTTAAGAGAGGAGATATACAAAGTCGGATTTTCTGCAGATTGTTTAATGATGGATATATACAAACAGAATTATCTGGACATCGATACATTTATGTCTATGTGTATGTACATCATCTTAATGTGTGATATTGGGCCGAGATATACCCTCATATCCACAGATTGTTTCACATTGATATACAGCCTGACTATCTGCAGCCTGTTTAACATTGGAGATATGTAGAGCCGGATTATCTGCAGATTATGTGGTTTAACATCGGAGATATACGGCACCTGACTATCTGCATACTATATAACAGTGTATACTCTCATGATAAAATATTTACGGATTGTTTAACATTGAGATAAGGAGCGTGAATATCTGAAGATTATTTCACAGTGGATATATAAAGAGCTGAATTGATTGTGCCAATTAACAGTATCTACAAACATTGACTATCTGCAGATTGTTTAACATTGGAGATATACAGAGCTGGATTATCTGCAGATCATGTTGTTTAACAGCGAAGATATACAGAAACTGACCACAGATTAGTTAATAGTGGATATAATATATACAGGGCAGGATGATCTGTAGATTGCGTCATTTAACTCTGCATACAAATATTGATATTCATCATTTAATGTGATATTGGGCTGAGATGTACCCTCATAATAAAATATATACGGCTTGTTTGACATTTATATATGGAAGTAGTATAGTATGTATCGGAACGGGACTATAGTTAACTACTGTTTATTACTCAATCGACCTGCAGCCAATCAGAAGCCTCCATTTGACCGGAAGTGACGTCACATGCCCATATAAGGGCATACCGGAAGTGACGTCACGTGACCTTGACCTAGTTAGAGGTCAAGGTCATGACTCAGCCAATCAGAGGCTTCCATTTGACCGGAAGTGACGTCACACGCCCATATAAGGGCATACCGGAAGTGACGTCATGTGACCTTCACATGTCCATATAAGGGCATACCGGAAGTGACGTCACGTGACCTTGACTTAGTTAGAGGCTTCTGATTGGCTGGTACACCGGAAGTGACCCATTATGCAAATGAGGGGACTACTTCTGGTCAAATGGAGACCTCTGATTGGTTGGGTCATGAAGAAATGTGTCTCTTAATTTAATTTTGTTTAGGAAGTGATCGACTTTAGGATCACGTGACCGGAAGCGACCTGATGAGTCACGTGACTAGAAGTGACGACGACACATGCCTTAATTAGGCGATCAGCAGCGACCGGAGGAAGTGTCACTTTAAGAGGACACGCTAGTTAATTGTTATAATTTTTTTTACTTACTAATAAAAGAAGACGTATGAAAATAAAACAC
Organism: Harmothoe impar; assembly: GCA_947462335.1. Classification (NCBI taxonomy): domain Eukaryota; kingdom Metazoa; phylum Annelida; class Polychaeta; order Phyllodocida; family Polynoidae; genus Harmothoe; species Harmothoe impar. Next base: position 18,786 of record CANHQG010000057.1, read on the forward strand.
AACAATAATTTTATTTATTTTTTTATTTTCTTTTGTTTTCAATTCTAATAAACACGCTATTTTTGAAAAGATGCGCTCAATCAATCAATAACACACTTTTTTTTTCATATTTTAAAGGACTCGTTGTCACACCGTTAGAATGCACGCGACACTTATAATACAAGTAGCGCACGTCATCTTTCTCTATGGTGTAAGTGTCCATTTTTGGTTCGTACCACTTTGAAATTTCTATTTACCGCAAGGAGAGTTTTTCGTTTTCGAAAACATCTAAGAAGACGACTGGTTCTTTAGGGTTTTGTTACTTCTGTACACTTTTTGCACGCTATCTTTTTTTTTGGGATTTTCTTTCACCGGTGCCGCTGACTCGATCGTAGCAAATGTAAGTCTTAGGGTTGAGACTTAGGATCCCGTCACCTTCTCACGCCGCTTTCATAAGCTCCGAAGTTCTCAGATCGTGAAGGTAACGTCTTTCACAACATCCGCCGGGCGGCGGACACCATTTTCGCACTTTTTTTCCGTTTTTATCTTCACGAAAAGCTCTAAGTGATCGTCACACACCGATGTCGGAATCCGCTTTCGTTTCTTTCTGAAGTATGTCTCTCTCAGGCGAGGTTTGACTACACAGAGGCAAATATCAGAGGCACCCAATAGCGCTAATTCTACTCTCAGACAAAGGTCAGGCACTGCTGGACTATAATAGATGGGTCAAGGGCTATTCTAGTGAGGGTCAGGCTACGCCGGACATTCAATAACAAGCCGGAGTTTGGCAAACTTGCTTGAAAGTCTGACCATGCGGGATCCTCATGCCATAGTCTGGCAATGCTGAACTCTTGGGAGAGTATGCTGGACTCTTGCTGGCCAGACTTTCAAGCAAATTTGCCAAAGTCCAGCTTGTTATTGAATGTCCGGCGTAGCCTGACCCTCAGTAGAATAGTCCTTGACCCATCTATTATAGTCCAGCAGCGCCTGACCCTTGTATGAGAGTAGTATTGGCGACATTGGCCGACTCTGATATTTACCCGTGTGTACGGTGGGAGGAGGGGGTTCACAGCCACAGCTTGCGCTTATAGAGCGCTACTAGCGGAGGTCTGGATGAGGAGACTACGGCGTTTGTCTTAAAAAAAAATAGCCATGGCACATGTCGATGTCGCTTAATTATGCTCATATCTCATGGCGATTTTAAGAATTGCTCATGTCACCTGTCACTATGTTTTTCAAGCTTCATGTCAAATGTCACTAGGTCTCATGTCGAATGTCGATGCTAAGAAACAGACATGACGTCATCTCGAATTTAGCGGTCTACACTACCGCTGCTGCTGCTGCTGCTGCTTGTGCAGCTCGTGCAGCTGTTGCAGCTGCTGACAGCTGCAGCTGCTGTAGTTGCTGACGCTGTCACGGATGCTGTTGACAGATGCTGCTGCTTGTGCTGCTCGTGCAGCCGCTGCTGCGGCTGCTGACGTTGTCACGGATTCCGCTGACAGATGCTACTGCTTGGGCTGCTTGCGCTGCTTGCGCTGCTCGTGCAGCTGCTGCAGCTGCTGACGATGTCACGGATACTGTTGACAGATGTGGCTGCTTGTGCTGCTTGTGCAGCTGCTGCTGCTGCTGACGATGTCACGGATGCTGCTGACAGATGCTGCTGCTTGTGCTGCACGAGACTGAGTAGCCGCTATTACTAATGCTACTAATACTAGTATGAGAAAATACATTTAGTCAGTTGATTAAATCAAGGAGGTTTTCTGACTTCAGTGGATCGTTTAGCCATCGGCCACGGGCAAAACTTGAAACCATTTTATACATGGGACAATTGGCAGAGTCGAAACGTGTTGGTACGAAGGGGGCGATCATGTTCATCATCAGTTCAGGCAAAGGAAGTGTGTCGACAGCACGCGAAAACTTCATGTCTGAATGTTTCAACACAAGACTTTTTATCACACTCACACAGCTGCTTTGAAGAGTGAATCCTTGACCAAACTTGTGCTTTTCCAACACAGCTTTGGCCTCTTTCTGTGCAGTAAGGGATCTCTCTTTCGGGTTCATCTCAGTGCTGTCTAGCATGTCCTCAAAGTCTTTAACATAATGTTCCAACGGGCTACAAATGATGGACTCCAGATCATCGTCCGCATATGTCGTCTCCTCGCACCATATTGTGTCTTCGCCTGTTTCGAATTCCGTCATTTTCTTGACAATCTCCTCCTGAGTGCCTTGCATATATCGAAGCTCCTTCAAGGAGTTGATAACTTGTATGGCGAAGACTGACAAACTTGAAGGAATTTCACCACAGTCAGGCCAAGTATACGGAGCTAAGAAAAATAGCTCTAACAAAATCTTCTCCCTCTGTCCAAATGAAACTACTGTTCCGATGAAGTTGAAGCATGCTTCTATCCATTGCTCCTTGGTGACGTCCTTCCAATGTTTCTTTACCTCACATGCATCATAGGGCACTGTTTCTCTTCTTGCTTCAAGTGGGAGTTGCTTTTTCTTTCTTGGACTCATTTCGAGAGGGTTTCGATGCTCTGTAGCGTCAACACTTTCATAAATAAAGAAAATAGCAGAACTAATCATCGTAACGTGCTCAGCGAGCGTAGAGTGGACGATGCTACGAAGATGAAGGGCGGGTGGAGAAAGTGTGACTGGTGAGAGCGGCGTTTCACGCCTTATGTACCCTGTCCTAGATAAGCCTCTTAAACGGCTGAAAAGACTCTCTCAGTACAGAGCTTCTACCGCAGGTGGGTTTAGACTTAAGCAGCTTAGTTCACACACGTGTCTGTTAGAAAAAGCTGCTTGCACACCTGCCTTCCCTTTTCACTAGTATTCACCCTCTGCCGACTTATAAGACACCTATACACTCCTTCTCGTGAAATCTATGGAAGATGATGGAAGGACCACTGACTAGATTTTCTTTGATCAGAGCGTGGAGGACGGCGTCGAACGGAGGGAACGTTGTGAACACAGCTTATAGGTTTTTGGAAGAGGACCTGTAAAGTCAAACTGGCGAGAGAGATCTCGTCTTTCAACATGACAATGCTGCTATCTTGGAAAAAATTAGCGTGATTTTTTCAAAAGCTTCTATGAAAGGTTTGACGTCTTCGTTGTTGTAGTGGATCAAGTAAACTCTCATAGTTTGCTTCTTCTTGTCATACTAAACTTTCTGACATGTGGCGTAGTCGGATTTCGGCCATTTTGACGCCCGTCAGTTCGCTGTCAAAAGCCGATCTCGGTGGCAGGGCTCTGTTTACCAGTTTCTTGGTATACGTCATCCATTCGTAAGGAAAGCAACCTTTCTCTTCGTTTCTGGTGAAAGCTCGCAAATAATTTGCGTAGCTGTAACCAAGTGCCAAATAGTTGACTACTACGTCCAAGAAAACTGTGTGTAAACCGTCAAGTATTGATTGCTTCTCTTTATGACGCTGAATTGTTGGTTTCTTCGGTCTCCGGAGGCAAAGAACGAGTGAAGGCGTATTTTTGATCAGGTTCAAGTCGTAACGCTCTGAGTTGAAGCCTACAACTGGAGCTTGACGGATGTATCTCAGAAGCCGCTTCTTCAGTTGAACTAACGGTTGTCTGGTGTGAGCTGCAGCGAAGCCGCCTGGAGAAGGGGTGAATGTCGCTTCCTCTAGCAGGAGAGCTTCACCTATCGCCACATGTAACTTCGCTAACGTTGGTCGGTAAACTTCTAGCACAGCTTTCTCGATGACTTTGGCGTTCTCGTTTATGTGATTTTAAACTCGGTCTAACAAGGGGTCGGAATCTGCGTCGGATTCTCTGACGTACACTGCCCCTCCTACCCCGGAAAGTCGTATGCGACGCTAGCCGACAAAGGGACGTGATCCCACAGCAGGGACACGTGTTCGGTCGACGGTCATCTGCACGGTCTGAAGAAAGCCTCGAAATCGAAGGTAATGTTGTAAGGGTAGATTCTGGAATGTCCGTCGGGAGGAAAAGTTTCACGTGTGGCAGCGGGACAGAACTGACGTAACAAATTTGAAGCGCGCTTGCTGGTGTTGTATAAGTGAAAGGAAATGTGGCGGAAGACGCAGAGGTTGTCCTTGTTGGGAAAATCTAACACACGGCTTCTCTTTCCAACTCGACCGTCCTGACTGTTCCTACCGCCTATGGGAAAACCCCCCGGTCCCATGTAAACGCAAATGTTCAAAATTAGTAGGAAAAAGAGCGCACCGCTTGGTGTCAGCGTCGCAAAGTTTCCGTACTTCCTCGCAAGCGACGGTGTTTTCCATGTTTGAGAGGAGCTCTTCTAAAGTTTCTGAATTAGTTATAGTAGGGAGCGGTTGTAATGAGAGTTGCGTTGTTCTGGGAGACGTGAAAGTAGCGCAGTATGCTCTTGTCTTCTCTGTGTTGTAAGAGTAAGCCTACCGAGAAACCCACTTTTATCATTGTGTGAAGCAGATTGCGACGCATAGTATCTACAGCGTCACTCAACTCGCCGGTTGGTAGTTTGACGTTTGTTACACTCACGCGAGTCCCGTGCATCCTGACACTCGTTCGTATTGCAGGCCAATTCGCCGTGAACGTTTCCTCACCGTTCGGTACAGCGCATGTACGTAGAGGGATAGTCACCTCGTCCAGAGATTCGCGTCGACAGGTGATCTTTTCAGCAATCGACATCGCCGCATAGAGGGCAAAACTTAGGTATTGTTCTTCATTTTTCTACGGGTCACTCGTGATTGTACGGTCTTTTAAAAATTTTGAAACACTTTTCGCAAACGTCCTGCGTCATGTTTTTCTTTTTTTTTTTTTTTTCACTTATTTACCAATTATTAAAAAAAATAAACGTTATTTATCACTTCGAATACTAGACGCCTCTTACCACACGATACTATTAGCATAGTGAAAGGCGACTGTAGTCTAGGATCGAATTCAACAGATGTCCATCTTACTGCAGGGATCAGACGAGAGTGGTCAACACTGGAGTGTCACAGCTCACTTTTATGTCTTTGGGTACAGCTGCATACAACCCTTGAACATACATTGCTGCGTCGCTGCGACCCATGTCGTCTTGCAACACTTTCATCAGAGCCATAGGCTCAGACGTCTCGTTGTACTTCCAAGCTCTCAGCACTTCATAGACAGGGTTCTTCACAGTCCTGTCAGAAGGCACAGGTTGAGAGATGAAAGCTACTTCATGAGAAGTCAACCCTAAGTAGATCCCTATGGTCTTCCAGTCTCTAGGGCAGAGCTCAGCTAAAAGAGAGAAATATTTCTGCACTTTCCACTCCATGTCTCCACTCTCTAAGCCATCCCACATGTCATGCTTGTCCATGTACTCACGTGAGAATTTGATGAGGTCCATACGGTAAGATTCTTCCAAGGCGGCGGCTAGGTCCTTCCACCTAGTAGTACAACTTTTCTGGTACCAAGTAGTGAACATTTCTCTAGCTTGAGTTATGACACTTGTCTCACAACTGAGATATCCCATATCCTTCAAGTTCACTTCAAGGTATGAACCTAACCGTATGTAATCTGATGTCGGCAACTTACTACTTATTTTCAGTAGCATAGCGTCTGACAAGTATCCTAACGGCTCTGCTTTGAAGTATGATGATACAGGTACTACTGCAGCAGAACCAATAACAGGAGCAGCGTCTGCGCTGGTATCAGACGACTCGTTGTCGGAACAGGGCAACCACACGACTTCGTAAGGTGGTGGTGAGGGCAGTCGCCACGGACCGGACGCGCTACCAGTGGAAATGAGGTCGAAAAACGGACTGTGCGCCCGTAACCCTTCGGGTTCCTCGTACGCCTCGTCGTCAGCGTCGTTCTCTGTCTCACCCTGTTGCTTTAGGGCATGTATGTCTACTACGCGCTGCTGGGGCTGAGTGTCCGAATAGCTGTAAGTCTCAGCGCGAGCGGCGTTGATGGCGTCGGTTGATGTAGCGGTGGAGAGGTTCTGTGCAACGTGCTGCGTGTCAGTACTAGTAGCGGCAGTCGCAGCAAGAGGTGTAGCAGCAGCAGCAGCAGCAGCAGCAGCAGCAAGCGCAGCGCTAGCAGGTGCAGCAGTAGCAGGCGCAGCAGTAGCAGGCACAGCAGCAGCAGGCGCAGCAGCCTCAGCAGGCGCAGCAGTAACAGGCGCAGCAGTAGCAGGCGCAGCAGCAGCAGCAGCAGCAGCAGCAGTAGCAGCAGCACTAGCAGCACGAGGATCACCAGCAGCCGCAGCAGGCGCAGCAGTAGCAGCAGCAGCGTGCTTAGCAGCAACAACCGTCGCGAGTGTAACAACGTCGCTACCACGACGACTACTACTACCACTACTACTGCTGCGTGCGCTCGCTACAGCGGGAGGGTGATAAGACCAAGCGGTTGCGGCGGTAGTCTCAATTTCAGTAGCAAGAGGAGACGCTGACGGTAAACGATCACCGTTCTGCGTACTCTTCTTGTTCTTGAACTCGATTAGATCCTTGGACGACACTAGTTGTTGTGTTTTGCTCATGGTGGTGACTGTAGAGAGCAGCAAAAGACTGAGTGAGTGAATGGGTGTTTCCAGCCCCCTTATATACTCCTTCTCACTTCTAGAGCTAAGCTACTTACGGCTCTGTTCAGCTGCCGCCGGCTGACCGGCGGCCATTCACAAAGAGAAACAAAAAGACATAAGGCATGACGTTTTCAGCTGGAGCCCTTTCCCCCTCCCCTTTGAGAGATCGACTGACATGAGCTAAGCTACTTACTGCCTTGTTCAGCAATTCAACGTGCGTTAGCTGTATAAAGGATTAAGCAGTTGCTGCCGCCGGCTGACCGGCGGACATTCACAAAGAGAAACAAAAGACATAAGTCATGACGTTTTCAGCTGGATCTCTTTCCCCCTTTTTTTGAGAGATCGACTGCCATGAGCGGGCGGTGTACCGACTGTGCTAATTCAACGCGCATTAGCTGTATAAAGGATTAAGCAGTCATGAGCTTAGAGTGTGTATACAAAAAACTACAGGAGGCGTGTAGTGTGAAGCAGGACCCCCTAAGACGGGTGTGTCTGTCTGTGAGTAGAGTCGTGTGCATGTGGTGAGCGACTTAAGTGTAAAACAAAAAAAAATCACCGCCTCCTGCCGTGGTGAGTAGACCGGCCGGCGGCGGCCGGCTAGTTCAATAGGGGTGACAGCTGACTAAGGCTGTGCATGAAAATCCGATTTTCACCTGACCTCTGACGTTTGTTACAATGAATGCCAAAGGGGGAGAGAGTCGTCCTCAGGTAGGGGGTAGGAGGTAAGGCTAATGGATAAGGAAAAAACACCATTTTCAGCTGGCCACCACAGATGGCGATGACATACCCCTCGTCATCTAAGCTCTTAAGAAGCTCTTACGGAGCGGAGCGGCTGCTGGACAGCTGGGGTGCTGTTGGAAATAGGATTAAACTCCCTCTGTATAAAAGCTCTGATTTCTGTTGGAAAAAAACCATATCACCTCTGACCACAGTAACGTCTACTACCACCACCACCAGCACCACCGCCGCCGCTACCGCCGCCGCCGCCGCCGCCAGTCACAGCTGATCGCCTCATTAAAGCATGTGACGTCGTCACTTCTAGTCACATGCTTCATCAAGTCGCTTCCAGTCACGTGATCCTAAAGACCCTCACTTCCTAAACAAAAAAAATGAAGAGACACGCTTCTTCCTCTCGAGAGGAAGAAGCGTATCTCTCGATTGAAATCTTTTTCTTTTCTTTTTTTCTTAAAAGAGACAAACGCCCCTTAGAGTGCCCCCCCACCCCCCTAGAGTGCCCCCCTCCCCCCTCCCCCCCTCCCCCCCACCCGCCCCATGCATCCTAAAAGCGCCCCCCTCCCCATGCATCTTAAAGGGGCCCCCCTCCCCTTCCCTCCCCTCCCCTCCCCTCCCCCCCCCCCTTATACACTCTAAAGAACGCTTCTACCTAGTTCAATAAGTCACTTCCAGTCGCTCGTAAAACAATAAAAAATGAAAAAAAAAACAACTTATATCGTAGTGTTTTTTATTAGTTTACCGAAAAAAATAAGAGACTCGCCTCCTCCTCCTCTCCTTCTCCTCCTCCTCCTCCTCCTCCTCCTCCAAAAAAAAAGATATCACATTTTAAAGCGCGTGACCCCTTAAAGACGCTCATCTCTTCATTAAGTCGCGTGACGTCACTTCTTCTTCCGGTCACGTGATCAATCAGGTCACTTCCGGTCACGTGATCCTCAATGAGGTCACTCACTTCCGGTTGGCCATTAGGTCATGTGACGTCACTTCCGGTCACGTGACTCATCAGGTCACTTCCGGTCACGTGATCCTAAATTAGGTCATATGACGTCACTTCCGGTCCCCTAAGTAGGTCATATGACGTCACTTCCGGTCCATAAGTAGGTCATATGACGTCACTTCCGGTCACGTGACCAAATGGCGGCCTCTGATTGGCTAACTAGGTCACGTGACGTCACCACTAATCCCCTAAGTAGGTCACTTCCGGTCACGTGACCAAATGGAGGCCTCTGATTGGCTGCATGTCGATTGAGTAATAAACAGTACTTAACTATAGTCCCGTTCCGATACATACAATACTACTTATGGAACCTGACTATCTGCAGATTATTCAAAATATATATACAAAACTTGACAATCTGCAGATTATTTAACATGATGTACAGAACTGCAAGAAATGAGAACTACAGGGCTGGATTACCTGCATATTGTTTTACAGTTGATGAATGCCTAGCCTGACTATCTGCAGATTATGTTACAGTGGATATATGCACAGCCGGATTATCTGCAGATTGTGTTACAGTGGATATATGCACAGCCGGATTATCTGCAGATTGTGTTACAGTGGATATATGCACAGCCGGATTATCTGCAGATTATGTTACAGTGGATATATGTAGAGCTGAATTACCTGCAGATTATGTCAGCTAACAGTATATACAAACATTGATATACATCATCTTAATGTGTGATATTGGGCCGAGATTTATCCACAGATCGTTTAACATTGATATACAAAGCATGACTATCTGCAGATAGTTTAACAGCAGAGATATACAGGACTGGATTATCTGCAAATCATGTGGTTTAACAGCGGAGATATACACAAACAGACTATTTCCATATTGTTTAACAGTGAAGATTTAGACAGTAAGGGTGCTGTTTCTCCACAAACTTGCGGACCTCTGCAAACTTGCTTCTATAAAGTTGTGGAGGTCCGCAAATATATATGGAGCTCCGTATTTATATACTTAAGTACCAAAAAACGATTTAATCCATCTTTTTCTCCGTAAATATATGGAATATGTATTGTGGACCTGCGCAAATTTGTTGAGAAATAACACCCTGACTAGGAGATATACGGGGCTGGGTTGTCTGCAGATCATGTGGCTTAATAGCGGAGATATACACAAACTGACTATCTGTAGTTTGTTTAACAGTGGAGATTTACGCAGCCTGACTATCTGCAGATTATGTGTGGGGATATACAGAGCCTTGTTACTGAGACAAGCCGGACACAATCTGATAATATTATTTGATGCTCATATTTGTATTTCTATTTGAATACTTTTATTGCATTTTGTCATGACAAATGGTCTTCCATCATGCACGTTCGGTGACCTTAGGCAGAAAATAACATGATAAAAGTCCCAGATGAACGACTGATATATATTGATGATATAACGCAAGTAGAAAATATATTGAGAAGTGTCATTACAAAGAATATGGCCTCACTTCATTAAGTTCCTTATTCTATTACAGGTTGTGCTAAACTAAAGCATATTCGGGAATTTCCATACTAGTATACACTATTCAATAAACATGTTAATGATATTATGTGTTTTTGGTTTATCAATTTATACGTTAAATACCTTCACCATACAATGTTGTCCCTGGGTGCTGTTTCTCCACAAAGTATGGACATATATACATTGTATTAAGGACAAAAAATTCTGTATGTTTTGGAGAATATAACAATAATAAATAAAATATGATCTTATAGTACAAATGCTACTTTAGCTATACAAATGCGGATGTCCGTATTTGAATGTGGATCTCCATATCATATAGAATTTGACGAGCAAAAACAATATACACCAATTCCGTAGGAGTATAATACGGACGTCCGTACTTTGTGGAGAAACAGCACCCTGAGGCTTCTCCAGAAGACCCCGATGATATATCAGCTCTACATCTGACCAACTGCAGCAAAGGATAGTATTCAGATACAATGTAGTATCACAAAAAGCTGATACAGTACTGCACACCACACTGTAAACAGTGAACCCAAACACACGTCCTTTTATACTGGAAACCAACAGTAGATGTTATTACCCTTGTACACTATAAATGCCGCAGTATATGCTGTAAAACTATAGTAATTCTACTGCTCAACTATATTTATTTATTACAGTGTACCCCCCCCCCCCCCCGCCGCCGCCGACTTTTTATCATCATCATCATCATCATCATCATCATCATCATCACCACCATCATCATCATCATCATCATCATCACCATTATTATCATCATTATTAGTATTATTCAAAATCCAATTCCTCTACAGGGGGCTGTTCTTCTTTAACGAAAACAATATCTTACATACACCCCCCCCCCCCCCCCCCCATACACACACCAGGTGTCTCCCAGCTTCACGGCGTGCCTCCTAGGGGGCGCCTCGGGGCGTTCCGGGTTCATGACGCTGCGAAATAAACTGGTTTCTCACCACCGCGCGCCTCATGAACATCGTGATTTGGGGAAAACTTTTTTCTTTATTTTAGATTTTTCATGAATAATATGGGGGGAACAAATGGACAAATATAGGCATATTTGCTATCAAATTAAAGCTTATAAGGTAAAATAGGTACTGTCAACAATGCAGTGATATAGGAATAACTTGAATTTTTTTTTTTTGCCGATCAATAGACTCTTGAAAAAGTATTGAAATGTGAAAATCATTTGCTGTCTGAATTTCCCACCCTATAGATTTTAGGCCCCAGTAAATGAAAAAACAACAACAACAACAACAACAAACGCCCTCGTCATATTTTTCACTGCCGGGTTAGGCCAAAAAAAAAAAAAGGTGTGTTTCAGGCAACATGGTCCAAAAATTTAGGGTAGGTAGGTCGGATTTTCTTCTTTTTTTTTCTTTTTTTTTTTGAATGATGGAGGTACCTTGAATGAGTCGCGGACTGCCATATCGACTCGCGGGTCATCAAGACGACTCACCGATTCTTACTATAACTAGGAATATCAAGAAATTATTGGACATTCTTGTTAATAAGCAATTTCCTGAGGCTGGACAGTTAATTAGGCATGTGATCTGTTCTTTCTGACCAAAAAGTTGCTAAAATTTCCGAAAAAATATGAATATTTTGCAAAAAAAAAAAAAAAAATCTCCAAAAGCGGAAAAAAATGCTAGGGTCGGCCCTTTTTTGAAACTAGGGTCGGGTTGCCTGAAACACACCTTTTATTTTTTTTGGCCTTATGAGAAACACCTTTTTTGTTTGGGTGCCTTACTCTGAGTTTCCGCTGGTTCCTGTAGTGTCTGCCTTTAATAGGCCAAAAGAAAAGAAGGTTTGTTTCAGGTCACTCAACCGACCCTATCAAAACAGGGCCGACCCTACGTTTTTTTAAAGCAATTTTGAAGAAATTTTCGTATTTTTAACCCTTTTTTGGTTAATTTTAGGGTCTTCGGTAGAGGCTCGCTAGTACTTTCATGTTAAAGAAATAAAGTTTGAAAGATAAAAAAATCCGACCTAAACGACCCTACATTTTCTTGCCTAAAACACACCTTTTTTTGGGCCTTACTCTGAGTACAACCAGAGGAGAACCAGCGACCTGCCTGGGGCGTCCCCTGGAGGCCGCCCCCGGCACCACCAGATAACGCTCTCCAAGCACATCTCACACTGCTACAACCACTACCTGTACATCCAGCACTGCGACCGGAGAGTGACCAGTAAGTCAAATGTCGTCTGCTGTAAAATAAAACCCGCCAAAATTATGTAAATGCGGCCCAGGTGCGTAGTTTCAGAACGAGGCCGGCGGGACTTTGAACTTTGATGCATCATTGTTGTAAAGTGGTCTCTTAACCCTTTAAGGACGGCATATTGCTTTAAGAAACATGTTTTGTCTTGATGTACCAACGCAGCGCTGGTGAGTGGCTCGCCACTGATGCATTGGTGCATCATGCCGGCCCGTCCAGATGTATCAAGTACAGAGGGTACGATGCTTGAATGCAGCCCTGGTGAGTTAGACTCGCCAAGGCTGCATCCATGCATCATGCCGACCAAGCACATGAAGCCCGATGTCGTCATTAGAGGGTTAAAGACGCGGCCCCACAGTGCCTCCAGTCTGTATAATGGCACAGTGAGGTATGGCGGCTGAGGGCACGGACATCTTCTACTAAACAGCTGAGGTAGTTCATACCTATTAGCATTAGTAGATCTACCGGAGTACATCATTATAAGGGCCCCACAGGTAAAATCGACAAATCGACATGGACCTAGTGACAAGGGACGAGACCCATTTCTTAAAATCGACAAATGACAGAGGCATTCCTTAAAATCGACAAGTGACATGAGGGCTGATGACATTTTTACAGTGTCAGTGACAAGGGACAAGACTCTTTTCTTGAAATCGACAAAGGACATTGGCATTTCTTAAAATCGACAAGTGACACAGCCACCCCCGGTCACAGATAAAGGGTACGTCTCTTTTCTGTGCCCCCCATCTAGGGCCCTATTATAAAGTGCTTGATACTACAAAGTTTCTATAATACGTCATTTCTACCTGGGAGAGCACTGTAAGTGTGGAGGTATACATCCACACACACCGCAGGATACCATGGCAGCAAACACTCACTAACAAGGACTATATACATGAGTACATGACGACCTACCATTGCAGGCTACTGGACAACAAGACATCAAACCAATCTGTGCCAATACTCTCATTATAAATTAATAGCAGAAGATAGATCCAAATTGAGACGTCTACATGTATACCATAATCTAGTTTATGCATGAGAACTGAGTATCGTAGACTTGAACCTGGACACTGGAGGAATTATAATTCAATTGCTAATTGGATACTTTACTGGATGGACCATCGTGACCTGCTGTACTATATTATATCTGGTACTGAGCGCTGGTCAGTTAGGTCTACGAGACGGTTGGCACATACATCTACACTGTTCACATTATATTAAAGTTACTGGTGACTTCCAGACACCTTTTAATTTAAGTTTATTACCTAATTACATATACACAAAGTGGCAATACATTTCAATATAAACTTTATATTAGAATAAAAACAAGGATAACTATTTGGATATTGAAAGGACAGAAATTCCAAGATGTCGGCCTCCAGAGGGCAGGTAACCATGACGCCCGGTGTGACATGCGTGACGTGTGTGACGTATGTGACGTGGGTGACGTTTCTGACGTGGGTGCTGGTCCTCACCGTGACAGTACACGCAGGTAAGTACTTGCTAACTCTGTAAGGGCAGCATGGTGCTTTAACCCTGTAAGGGCAGCATATGGTGCTTTAACCCTGTGAGGGCAGCATGCTGCTTTAACCCTGTAAGGGCAGCATGCTGTTTTAACCCTGTAAGGGCGGCATGCTGCTTTAACCCTGTAAGGGCAACATGCTGCTTTAACCCTGTGAGGGCAGCATGCTGCTTTAACCCTGTAAGGGCAACATACTGCTTTAATCCTGTAAGGGCAGCACGCTGCTTTAACCCTGTAAGGACAGCATGCTGCTTTAACCCTGTGAGGGCAGCATGCTGCTTTAACCCTGTAAGGGCAACATACTGCTTTAACCCTGTGAGGGCAGCATGGTGCTTTAACTCTGTAAGGACTGCATAGCGCTTTAACCCTGTAAGGGCTGCATAGCGCTTTAACCCTGTAAGGGCAGCATGCTGCTTTAACCCTGTGAGGGCAGCATGGTGCTTTAACTCTGTAAGGGCAGCATGCTGCTTTAACCCTGTAAGGGCCACATAGTGTTTTAACCCTGTAAGGGCCACATAGTGCTTTAACCCTGTAAGGCATCATGCTGCTTTAACCCTGTAAGGGCAGCATGCTGCTTTAATCCTGTAAGGGCAGCACGCTGCTTTAACCCTGTAAGGACTGCATGGTGCTTTAATCCTGTAAGGGCAGCATGGTGCTTTAATCCTGTAAGGGCTGCATGCTGCTTTAATCCTGTAAGGGCACCATGCTGCTTTAACCCTGTAAGGGCAGCACCCTGCTTTAACCCTGTAAGGGCTGCACGGTGCTTTAACTCTGTAAGGGCAGCATGGTGTTTTAACCCTGTAAGGGCAGCATGGTGTTTTAACCCTGTAAGGGCTGCATAGCGCTTTAACCCTGTAAGAGCCGCATGGTGCTTTAACCCTGTAAGGGCCGCATGGTGCTTTAACCCTGTAAGGGCAGCATGCTGCTTTAACCCTGTAAGGGCAGCATAGCGCTTTAACCCTGTAAGGGCAGCATGCTGCTTTAACCCTGTAAGGGCAGCATGCTGCTTTAACCCTGTAAGGGCAGCATAGCGCTTTAACTCTGTAAGGGCAGCGGGTGCTTTAACCCTGTAAGGGCTGCACGGTGCTTTAACTCTGTAAGGGCAGCATGGTGTTTTAACCCTGTAAGGGCAGCATGGTGTTTTAACCCTGTAAGGGCTGCATAGCGCTTTAACCCTGTAAGAGCCGCATGGTGCTTTAACCCTGTAAGGGCCGCATGGTGCTTTAACCCTGTAAGGGCAGCATGGTGCTTTAATCCTGTAAGGGTCACATACTGTTTAAAGGCGCAGGTCTCGGTACCCCTCCAGCAGCAGTCGGAGTGGAGCCGGGACAGGTACTCAGCCCTATTTATACGGGCATTGGAGTGTTTAACATAGGCATAGTGCCTCCCAGTGAACAAACACACGTTATTTTAACATAAAAAAACGTCACTCAATATTACGTTAGATAAACGTTTATTTAGAACGTTTTATTGAGGTTAAGATAACGTTAAAATAACGTTTTTCAGAGGTCTCTTTGAGGTTAAAAAACACATCAAAATAACGTTTCATTGTAATGTGTTATTGGGGTAAGGGAGTGATCATTTATTATCAACAGGGGGGGGGGGGTGGTGGGTTTGGGGGGGGGGCAAAAAAATTTGGACCCCTTGACCGGGGGGGGGGCAAAAAAATTTGGACCCCTCTTGGGGGGGGGCAAAAAAATTTGACCTGTTTTGAGCCAAAAAGCCCGCGCGTTACTATGCTTCAAAGGGCCCGCGCGCGAGCCGATTTTCGACCCTAAGGGGGGGGGGGGTAAAAAATTTTGACCCCTTGACCGGGGGGGTGTAAAAAATTTCGCGCGCTCCGCGCGGAAACCCACCACCCCCCCCCTGTTGTTAAAAAATGATTACTCCCTAAAAATAATGTTCCAATAACCATTGATCAAGCATTTGATGCCGAGGTTTATGTGGAAATTCCTTTATTTCAAAGTATAGTTTTAGAGATTCATCCATTTATTTCATTATTAGAGGCATTTTAGACTTTGTGGCTTGTGGCCAGTAGTCTGATAAGCCCGTGGTTGTGTACTGTAGGAATACCGAAGCAGGGCTGATATATACATTTGGTTATTCTGCAAATAAGGTGCTTACCATAACCTTCATCCTAAGTCATGCAATTGGCAAGGCGTACATTGATAAACAATATAATTTTTTCACAAAGATATATATATGATATTGAATGCCAATGTCAGTCCAATACATATTTGACGATAACCACACAATTATAGCATGATTTTGAGGGATATAATGCCCTAGCTTCAGTTAAAAGAAACATTATCAACTAAACTGACACCTTGTGAGATAAATTGAAACAATGAAAAACGTTAAAAAAACGTTTTCCAAGGTGTTGGCACAACATTCCTATTTATCTCCTAATATCATGAATGGTGACTCAAGGCATATAACCATGCCATTTTATACAATTAAACAATGTCTCATGGGCCTCTACAATTTATATTTACAGATATTAGAGGTCATTTACCAAAGTTATTTTGATGTTAAAATAAGGTTTAAATCAAACGTTTTAAGGCCAACCATAAAAGAAACGTTTCAGAACGTTAAAATAACGTTTCTTGTTCACTGGGCTTAACCCTGCAAGGGAAGCACGGTGCTTTGACCCTGGGCAGCATTGTACGTGCTTTAATCCTGTGAGGGCAGCATGGTGCTTTAACCCTGTGAGGGCAGCATGGTGCTTAAATCCTGTAGGGGGGGCAGTAAACTGACTTAACCCTGTAAGGGCAGCATACTGATATAACCTGGTAAGGAATTGTTCATTTATTAATTGTATCACTTATGTTGACTGTATAGTAATATTTGAGGAGCTGTATAAGTTCTTTTCCGATGCAGTATAATCAAACGGGATTGTATCTTTATACATTCTCATACCAAAAAAGAAAGAGTAGGTCCGCCCCTCCTAAGGGAGTGTTCATTTATTAATTACATGTTGGGGGGACGGGGAAATTCTTTTTACGCCCCACCCACAAGAGCGCGTAGAACCTTTCATGCCTCCCCTCGCGGAAGGCGTAGAAATCCCCCCCCCCCCTTTGAACTATAGTAACACGCTGATTTTTTTACGCCCCCCCCCCCTCAAGAGAGGTCAGAATTGTTTGCACCTCTCCCCCTCAGGAATTTTAATGCCCCCCAACCCACCACCACCCCTGTAACTAGTAATAAGTGAACACTCCCTAAATCCGCCCTGGCCTGCAGGCTGGGCCCGGGGGGGAGGGGGGGGGGGAAGGGGGGGGTGTCTCACCGGTTAGGGAGTGTTCATTTATTAGTTACAGGGGGGTGGTGAGTTTGGGGGGGGGCGTAAAAATTTCCGACCCCTCCCGAGGGGGGGGGGGGGCGTAAAAAATTCTGACCCCTCTTGAGGGGGGGGGGGCTTAAAAATTTAAGCCCCTTTTTAGCAAAAAAGACCGCGTGTTACTATAGTTCAAACGGGGGGGGGGCAAAATTTTTCGCCACCTTCGGCGAGGGGGGGCGCGAAACGTTCCACGCGCTCTCGAGGGGGGGGGCGTAAAAAAATGTCGCCCTCCGCGCTAAATCACACCACCCCCCCCCCCCTGTAAATAATAAATGAACACTCCCATAAGGCGGTGATCCACTGCCGCGAAATTGCTGCGATTTTGCTGCGAGTGACACTCGTGTGAGTACACTTGGAGAAAACGTTCCAGCAGTGGATCTTCTGCTGCGAGTTCTTGCGACAACGTTGTCGCGAGGGGCGTGTGGCTGCGAGTAAATTCGCAGAAATCTAAAAGTTTTGATTTTTACGAGTGTACTCGCAAGGGCTTGTCGCACGACTACATTCGCAGCAGACTCGCGGCAGTGGATCACCGACTGAATTTCGTCTTTCAACGGAGAGTGGCTACTCACCTGTACCCTATTCAGCGAAAAAGCCCCCTCGTTTAGGAGGGCAACCAAGGACACGAATACGCGCGCGGGTGGGGGGGGGGGTGAATCGGAAATCAGAACTTCGTACAACTTCGGAAGAAAGACTAAAACAGAGACCGGATAACAAGCAGCGTCAAAACGGTGGCGGGGGTAACGTCTGCCTGTGCAACACTCAGAGAGGCGTCGTCGTCGAAATCGTGCGGTCCAATCAACGTATTCCTTTCGGTGTCACCACCCTAAAGCACTTGGCCGCGTTCGGAAATTTCAATATTGACCACCGTCGACCTGCCATTTGAGACACTTAAAACTCTCACAGTGTTTAGCCACCTATACCAAATTTTAGCTTATGACATGCAGAAAAATATATAACGGGTGTGACCCCAAAAAGTCAGGCTAGATTTTGCATGAATCGCCATGGTAACGGGGTAGTGGTTTTGTACAGTGAGCCCTACGCAGTGTATAGATACACTATAGGGCCGTTTCACCCCCATAAACCTACACTGTTTATAGGGAGTAGATAAATCCTTCTTTTAGGACTATAAATAAACACTTTCTGATCACCCTAATAACAAATAACCATGTATTTAACCCTTCTTTCCCTCCCCTATAGGCTAAATTCCGCAAAATAACAAAGTTCATAAGGGACTCTTTGGCCAGTAAACCCGGAAGTGACCCGATTTAGGGTGGTGACACCTTAAACGAAGACGGGTTGCCATGGTTACGAGTTAACATTTTTTTAAATGACACATTAGAGCATCCTTAACAATAAAAAAACACTATATCAGGTCTAACTAACAGATTTTAGCTTTATTTTGGCCAAAAAAATATCCCCGGGGGTCCTGCAACTAGCCAAAATCGACAAAAATTGCAGCCGTTTAAGCGAGTCCTTTCTCGACGAACCTACCGAAAAATCTAGCCTGACTTTGTTTATACAAATACCCCTCCAAATTAAGCTTAAGACATGAGGTTTCAGAAGGTATACCCCCCTAAGCCCTGTGAGAGTTACAGACAAGGCTAGAGAGAGCCAGAGGGCAAGTATGTGGATGATTTTCATGTCAAAATCACCAATTTTGGCCCAAAATTAGGCCCCGGGGGCCTATCATTGTTGTTTATAGACCATAGCAACCCATAGCAACCAATGGAATGTGCAACCTAAAGCTATAATAAGCAAGCACACTGAATACACTTCACTCCTACTGCATAATACTCCAAAAAAATAAAGAAAATCAATGAAAAAAATGAGTCTCTGCCTACTATTTCCACCAATGCAAGGCCCTCCCTTTAAGGTGTCACCACCCTAAAGCACTTGGCCGCGTTCGGAAATTTCAATATTGACCACCGTCGACCTGCCATTTGAGACACTTAAAACTCTCACAGTGTTTAGCCACCTATACCAAATTTTAGCTTATGACATGCAGAAAAATATATAACGGGTGTGACCCCAAAAAGTCAGGCTAGATTTTGCATGAATCGCCATGGTAACGGGGTAGTGGTTTTGTACAGTGAGCCCTACGCAGTGTATAGATACACTATAGGGCCGTTTCACCCCCATAAACCTACACTGTTTATAGGGAGTAGATAAATCCTTCTTTTAGGACTATAAATAAACACTTTCTGATCACCCTAATAACAAATAACCATGTATTTAACCCTTCTTTCCCTCCCCTATAGGCTAAATTCCGCAAAATAACAAAGTTCATAAGGGACTCTTTGGCCAGTAAACCCGGAAGTGACCCGATTTAGGGTGGTGACACCTTAAACGAAGACGGGTTGCCATGGTTACGAGTTAACATTTTTTTAAATGACACATTAGAGCATCCTTAACAATAAAAAAACACTATATCAGGTCTAACTAACAGATTTTAGCTTTATTTTGGCCAAAAAAATATCCCCGGGGGTCCTGCAACTAGCCAAAATCGACAAAAATTGCAGCCGTTTAAGCGAGTCCTTTCTCGACGAACCTACCGAAAAATCTAGCCTGACTTTGTTTATACAAATACCCCTCCAAATTAAGCTTAAGACATGAGGTTTCAGAAGGTATACCCCCCTAAGCCCTGTGAGAGTTACAGACAAGGCTAGAGAGAGCCAGAGGGCAAGTATGTGGATGATTTTCATGTCAAAATCACCAATTTTGGCCCAAAATTAGGCCCCGGGGGCCTATCATTGTTGTTTATAGACCATAGCAACCCATAGCAACCAATGGAATGTGCAACCTAAAGCTATAATAAGCAAGCACACTGAATACACTTCACTCCTACTGCATAATACTCCAAAAAAATAAAGAAAATCAATGAAAAAAATGAGTCTCTGCCTACTATTTCCACCAATGCAAGGCCCTCCCTTTAAGGTGTCACCACCCTAAAGCACTTGGCCGCGTTCGGAAATTTCAATATTGACCACCGTCGACCTGCCATTTGAGACACTTAAAACTCTCACAGTGTTTAGCCACCTATACCAAATTTTAGCTTATGACATGCAGAAAAATATATAACGGGTGTGACCCCAAAAAGTCAGGCTAGATTTTGCATGAATCGCCATGGTAACGGGGTAGTGGTTTTGTACAGTGAGCCCTACGCAGTGTATAGATACACTATAGGGCCGTTTCACCCCCATAAACCTACACTGTTTATAGGGAGTAGATAAATCCTTCTTTTAGGACTATAAATAAACACTTTCTGATCACCCTAATAACAAATAACCATGTATTTAACCCTTCTTTCCCTCCCCTATAGGCTAAATTCCGCAAAATAACAAAGTTCATAAGGGACTCTTTGGCCAGTAAACCCGGAAGTGACCCGATTTAGGGTGGTGACACCTTAAACGAAGACGGGTTGCCATGGTTACGAGTTAACATTTTTTTAAATGACACATTAGAGCATCCTTAACAATAAAAAAACACTATATCAGGTCTAACTAACAGATTTTAGCTTTATTTTGGCCAAAAAAATATCCCCGGGGGTCCTGCAACTAGCCAAAATCGACAAAAATTGCAGCCGTTTAAGCGAGTCCTTTCTCGACGAACCTACCGAAAAATCTAG
The DNA here is from genome assembly GCA_947462335.1 of Harmothoe impar. Taxonomy (NCBI): domain Eukaryota; kingdom Metazoa; phylum Annelida; class Polychaeta; order Phyllodocida; family Polynoidae; genus Harmothoe; species Harmothoe impar. Next base: position 39,194 of record CANHQG010000057.1, read on the forward strand.
CCTGACTTTGTTTATACAAATACCCCTCCAAATTAAGCTTAAGACATGAGGTTTCAGAAGGTATACCCCCCTAAGCCCTGTGAGAGTTACAGACAAGGCTAGAGAGAGCCAGAGGGCAAGTATGTGGATGATTTTCATGTCAAAATCACCAATTTTGGCCCAAAATTAGGCCCCGGGGGCCTATCATTGTTGTTTATAGACCATAGCAACCCATAGCAACCAATGGAATGTGCAACCTAAAGCTATAATAAGCAAGCACACTGAATACACTTCACTCCTACTGCATAATACTCCAAAAAAATAAAGAAAATCAATGAAAAAAATGAGTCTCTGCCTACTATTTCCACCAATGCAAGGCCCTCCCTTTAAGGTGTCACCACCCTAAAGCACTTGGCCGCGTTCGGAAATTTCAATATTGACCACCGTCGACCTGCCATTTGAGACACTTAAAACTCTCACAGTGTTTAGCCACCTATACCAAATTTTAGCTTATGACATGCAGAAAAATATATAACGGGTGTGACCCCAAAAAGTCAGGCTAGATTTTGCATGAATCGCCATGGTAACGGGGTAGTGGTTTTGTACAGTGAGCCCTACGCAGTGTATAGATACACTATAGGGCCGTTTCACCCCCATAAACCTACACTGTTTATAGGGAGTAGATAAATCCTTCTTTTAGGACTATAAATAAACACTTTCTGATCACCCTAATAACAAATAACCATGTATTTAACCCTTCTTTCCCTCCCCTATAGGCTAAATTCCGCAAAATAACAAAGTTCATAAGGGACTCTTTGGCCAGTAAACCCGGAAGTGACCCGATTTAGGGTGGTGACACCTTAAACGAAGACGGGTTGCCATGGTTACGAGTTAACATTTTTTTAAATGACACATTAGAGCATCCTTAACAATAAAAAAACACTATATCAGGTCTAACTAACAGATTTTAGCTTTATTTTGGCCAAAAAAATATCCCCGGGGGTCCTGCAACTAGCCAAAATCGACAAAAATTGCAGCCGTTTAAGCGAGTCCTTTCTCGACGAACCTACCGAAAAATCTAGCCTGACTTTGTTTATACAAATACCCCTCCAAATTAAGCTTAAGACATGAGGTTTCAGAAGGTATACCCCCCTAAGCCCTGTGAGAGTTACAGACAAGGCTAGAGAGAGCCAGAGGGCAAGTATGTGGATGATTTTCATGTCAAAATCACCAATTTTGGCCCAAAATTAGGCCCCGGGGGCCTATCATTGTTGTTTATAGACCATAGCAACCCATAGCAACCAATGGAATGTGCAACCTAAAGCTATAATAAGCAAGCACACTGAATACACTTCACTCCTACTGCATAATACTCCAAAAAAATAAAGAAAATCAATGAAAAAAATGAGTCTCTGCCTACTATTTCCACCAATGCAAGGCCCTCCCTTTAAGGTGTCACCACCCTAAAGCACTTGGCCGCGTTCGGAAATTTCAATATTGACCACCGTCGACCTGCCATTTGAGACACTTAAAACTCTCACAGTGTTTAGCCACCTATACCAAATTTTAGCTTATGACATGCAGAAAAATATATAACGGGTGTGACCCCAAAAAGTCAGGCTAGATTTTGCATGAATCGCCATGGTAACGGGGTAGTGGTTTTGTACAGTGAGCCCTACGCAGTGTATAGATACACTATAGGGCCGTTTCACCCCCATAAACCTACACTGTTTATAGGGAGTAGATAAATCCTTCTTTTAGGACTATAAATAAACACTTTCTGATCACCCTAATAACAAATAACCATGTATTTAACCCTTCTTTCCCTCCCCTATAGGCTAAATTCCGCAAAATAACAAAGTTCATAAGGGACTCTTTGGCCAGTAAACCCGGAAGTGACCCGATTTAGGGTGGTGACACCTTAAACGAAGACGGGTTGCCATGGTTACGAGTTAACATTTTTTTAAATGACACATTAGAGCATCCTTAACAATAAAAAAACACTATATCAGGTCTAACTAACAGATTTTAGCTTTATTTTGGCCAAAAAAATATCCCCGGGGGTCCTGCAACTAGCCAAAATCGACAAAAATTGCAGCCGTTTAAGCGAGTCCTTTCTCGACGAACCTACCGAAAAATCTAGCCTGACTTTGTTTATACAAATACCCCTCCAAATTAAGCTTAAGACATGAGGTTTCAGAAGGTATACCCCCCTAAGCCCTGTGAGAGTTACAGACAAGGCTAGAGAGAGCCAGAGGGCAAGTATGTGGATGATTTTCATGTCAAAATCACCAATTTTGGCCCAAAATTAGGCCCCGGGGGCCTATCATTGTTGTTTATAGACCATAGCAACCCATAGCAACCAATGGAATGTGCAACCTAAAGCTATAATAAGCAAGCACACTGAATACACTTCACTCCTACTGCATAATACTCCAAAAAAATAAAGAAAATCAATGAAAAAAATGAGTCTCTGCCTACTATTTCCACCAATGCAAGGCCCTCCCTTTAAGGTGTCACCACCCTAAAGCACTTGGCCGCGTTCGGAAATTTCAATATTGACCACCGTCGACCTGCCATTTGAGACACTTAAAACTCTCACAGTGTTTAGCCACCTATACCAAATTTTAGCTTATGACATGCAGAAAAATATATAACGGGTGTGACCCCAAAAAGTCAGGCTAGATTTTGCATGAATCGCCATGGTAACGGGGTAGTGGTTTTGTACAGTGAGCCCTACGCAGTGTATAGATACACTATAGGGCCGTTTCACCCCCATAAACCTACACTGTTTATAGGGAGTAGATAAATCCTTCTTTTAGGACTATAAATAAACACTTTCTGATCACCCTAATAACAAATAACCATGTATTTAACCCTTCTTTCCCTCCCCTATAGGCTAAATTCCGCAAAATAACAAAGTTCATAAGGGACTCTTTGGCCAGTAAACCCGGAAGTGACCCGATTTAGGGTGGTGACACCTTAAACGAAGACGGGTTGCCATGGTTACGAGTTAACATTTTTTTAAATGACACATTAGAGCATCCTTAACAATAAAAAAACACTATATCAGGTCTAACTAACAGATTTTAGCTTTATTTTGGCCAAAAAAATATCCCCGGGGGTCCTGCAACTAGCCAAAATCGACAAAAATTGCAGCCGTTTAAGCGAGTCCTTTCTCGACGAACCTACCGAAAAATCTAGCCTGACTTTGTTTATACAAATACCCCTCCAAATTAAGCTTAAGACATGAGGTTTCAGAAGGTATACCCCCCTAAGCCCTGTGAGAGTTACAGACAAGGCTAGAGAGAGCCAGAGGGCAAGTATGTGGATGATTTTCATGTCAAAATCACCAATTTTGGCCCAAAATTAGGCCCCGGGGGCCTATCATTGTTGTTTATAGACCATAGCAACCCATAGCAACCAATGGAATGTGCAACCTAAAGCTATAATAAGCAAGCACACTGAATACACTTCACTCCTACTGCATAATACTCCAAAAAAATAAAGAAAATCAATGAAAAAAATGAGTCTCTGCCTACTATTTCCACCAATGCAAGGCCCTCCCTTTAAGGTGTCACCACCCTAAAGCACTTGGCCGCGTTCGGAAATTTCAATATTGACCACCGTCGACCTGCCATTTGAGACACTTAAAACTCTCACAGTGTTTAGCCACCTATACCAAATTTTAGCTTATGACATGCAGAAAAATATATAACGGGTGTGACCCCAAAAAGTCAGGCTAGATTTTGCATGAATCGCCATGGTAACGGGGTAGTGGTTTTGTACAGTGAGCCCTACGCAGTGTATAGATACACTATAGGGCCGTTTCACCCCCATAAACCTACACTGTTTATAGGGAGTAGATAAATCCTTCTTTTAGGACTATAAATAAACACTTTCTGATCACCCTAATAACAAATAACCATGTATTTAACCCTTCTTTCCCTCCCCTATAGGCTAAATTCCGCAAAATAACAAAGTTCATAAGGGACTCTTTGGCCAGTAAACCCGGAAGTGACCCGATTTAGGGTGGTGACACCTTAAACGAAGACGGGTTGCCATGGTTACGAGTTAACATTTTTTTAAATGACACATTAGAGCATCCTTAACAATAAAAAAACACTATATCAGGTCTAACTAACAGATTTTAGCTTTATTTTGGCCAAAAAAATATCCCCGGGGGTCCTGCAACTAGCCAAAATCGACAAAAATTGCAGCCGTTTAAGCGAGTCCTTTCTCGACGAACCTACCGAAAAATCTAGCCTGACTTTGTTTATACAAATACCCCTCCAAATTAAGCTTAAGACATGAGGTTTCAGAAGGTATACCCCCCTAAGCCCTGTGAGAGTTACAGACAAGGCTAGAGAGAGCCAGAGGGCAAGTATGTGGATGATTTTCATGTCAAAATCACCAATTTTGGCCCAAAATTAGGCCCCGGGGGCCTATCATTGTTGTTTATAGACCATAGCAACCCATAGCAACCAATGGAATGTGCAACCTAAAGCTATAATAAGCAAGCACACTGAATACACTTCACTCCTACTGCATAATACTCCAAAAAAATAAAGAAAATCAATGAAAAAAATGAGTCTCTGCCTACTATTTCCACCAATGCAAGGCCCTCCCTTTAAGGTGTCACCACCCTAAAGCACTTGGCCGCGTTCGGAAATTTCAATATTGACCACCGTCGACCTGCCATTTGAGACACTTAAAACTCTCACAGTGTTTAGCCACCTATACCAAATTTTAGCTTATGACATGCAGAAAAATATATAACGGGTGTGACCCCAAAAAGTCAGGCTAGATTTTGCATGAATCGCCATGGTAACGGGGTAGTGGTTTTGTACAGTGAGCCCTACGCAGTGTATAGATACACTATAGGGCCGTTTCACCCCCATAAACCTACACTGTTTATAGGGAGTAGATAAATCCTTCTTTTAGGACTATAAATAAACACTTTCTGATCACCCTAATAACAAATAACCATGTATTTAACCCTTCTTTCCCTCCCCTATAGGCTAAATTCCGCAAAATAACAAAGTTCATAAGGGACTCTTTGGCCAGTAAACCCGGAAGTGACCCGATTTAGGGTGGTGACACCTTAAACGAAGACGGGTTGCCATGGTTACGAGTTAACATTTTTTTAAATGACACATTAGAGCATCCTTAACAATAAAAAAACACTATATCAGGTCTAACTAACAGATTTTAGCTTTATTTTGGCCAAAAAAATATCCCCGGGGGTCCTGCAACTAGCCAAAATCGACAAAAATTGCAGCCGTTTAAGCGAGTCCTTTCTCGACGAACCTACCGAAAAATCTAGCCTGACTTTGTTTATACAAATACCCCTCCAAATTAAGCTTAAGACATGAGGTTTCAGAAGGTATACCCCCCTAAGCCCTGTGAGAGTTACAGACAAGGCTAGAGAGAGCCAGAGGGCAAGTATGTGGATGATTTTCATGTCAAAATCACCAATTTTGGCCCAAAATTAGGCCCCGGGGGCCTATCATTGTTGTTTATAGACCATAGCAACCCATAGCAACCAATGGAATGTGCAACCTAAAGCTATAATAAGCAAGCACACTGAATACACTTCACTCCTACTGCATAATACTCCAAAAAAATAAAGAAAATCAATGAAAAAAATGAGTCTCTGCCTACTATTTCCACCAATGCAAGGCCCTCCCTTTAAGGTGTCACCACCCTAAAGCACTTGGCCGCGTTCGGAAATTTCAATATTGACCACCGTCGACCTGCCATTTGAGACACTTAAAACTCTCACAGTGTTTAGCCACCTATACCAAATTTTAGCTTATGACATGCAGAAAAATATATAACGGGTGTGACCCCAAAAAGTCAGGCTAGATTTTGCATGAATCGCCATGGTAACGGGGTAGTGGTTTTGTACAGTGAGCCCTACGCAGTGTATAGATACACTATAGGGCCGTTTCACCCCCATAAACCTACACTGTTTATAGGGAGTAGATAAATCCTTCTTTTAGGACTATAAATAAACACTTTCTGATCACCCTAATAACAAATAACCATGTATTTAACCCTTCTTTCCCTCCCCTATAGGCTAAATTCCGCAAAATAACAAAGTTCATAAGGGACTCTTTGGCCAGTAAACCCGGAAGTGACCCGATTTAGGGTGGTGACACCTTAAACGAAGACGGGTTGCCATGGTTACGAGTTAACATTTTTTTAAATGACACATTAGAGCATCCTTAACAATAAAAAAACACTATATCAGGTCTAACTAACAGATTTTAGCTTTATTTTGGCCAAAAAAATATCCCCGGGGGTCCTGCAACTAGCCAAAATCGACAAAAATTGCAGCCGTTTAAGCGAGTCCTTTCTCGACGAACCTACCGAAAAATCTAGCCTGACTTTGTTTATACAAATACCCCTCCAAATTAAGCTTAAGACATGAGGTTTCAGAAGGTATACCCCCCTAAGCCCTGTGAGAGTTACAGACAAGGCTAGAGAGAGCCAGAGGGCAAGTATGTGGATGATTTTCATGTCAAAATCACCAATTTTGGCCCAAAATTAGGCCCCGGGGGCCTATCATTGTTGTTTATAGACCATAGCAACCCATAGCAACCAATGGAATGTGCAACCTAAAGCTATAATAAGCAAGCACACTGAATACACTTCACTCCTACTGCATAATACTCCAAAAAAATAAAGAAAATCAATGAAAAAAATGAGTCTCTGCCTACTATTTCCACCAATGCAAGGCCCTCCCTTTAAGGTGTCACCACCCTAAAGCACTTGGCCGCGTTCGGAAATTTCAATATTGACCACCGTCGACCTGCCATTTGAGACACTTAAAACTCTCACAGTGTTTAGCCACCTATACCAAATTTTAGCTTATGACATGCAGAAAAATATATAACGGGTGTGACCCCAAAAAGTCAGGCTAGATTTTGCATGAATCGCCATGGTAACGGGGTAGTGGTTTTGTACAGTGAGCCCTACGCAGTGTATAGATACACTATAGGGCCGTTTCACCCCCATAAACCTACACTGTTTATAGGGAGTAGATAAATCCTTCTTTTAGGACTATAAATAAACACTTTCTGATCACCCTAATAACAAATAACCATGTATTTAACCCTTCTTTCCCTCCCCTATAGGCTAAATTCCGCAAAATAACAAAGTTCATAAGGGACTCTTTGGCCAGTAAACCCGGAAGTGACCCGATTTAGGGTGGTGACACCTTAAACGAAGACGGGTTGCCATGGTTACGAGTTAACATTTTTTTAAATGACACATTAGAGCATCCTTAACAATAAAAAAACACTATATCAGGTCTAACTAACAGATTTTAGCTTTATTTTGGCCAAAAAAATATCCCCGGGGGTCCTGCAACTAGCCAAAATCGACAAAAATTGCAGCCGTTTAAGCGAGTCCTTTCTCGACGAACCTACCGAAAAATCTAGCCTGACTTTGTTTATACAAATACCCCTCCAAATTAAGCTTAAGACATGAGGTTTCAGAAGGTATACCCCCCTAAGCCCTGTGAGAGTTACAGACAAGGCTAGAGAGAGCCAGAGGGCAAGTATGTGGATGATTTTCATGTCAAAATCACCAATTTTGGCCCAAAATTAGGCCCCGGGGGCCTATCATTGTTGTTTATAGACCATAGCAACCCATAGCAACCAATGGAATGTGCAACCTAAAGCTATAATAAGCAAGCACACTGAATACACTTCACTCCTACTGCATAATACTCCAAAAAAATAAAGAAAATCAATGAAAAAAATGAGTCTCTGCCTACTATTTCCACCAATGCAAGGCCCTCCCTTTAAGGTGTCACCACCCTAAAGCACTTGGCCGCGTTCGGAAATTTCAATATTGACCACCGTCGACCTGCCATTTGAGACACTTAAAACTCTCACAGTGTTTAGCCACCTATACCAAATTTTAGCTTATGACATGCAGAAAAATATATAACGGGTGTGACCCCAAAAAGTCAGGCTAGATTTTGCATGAATCGCCATGGTAACGGGGTAGTGGTTTTGTACAGTGAGCCCTACGCAGTGTATAGATACACTATAGGGCCGTTTCACCCCCATAAACCTACACTGTTTATAGGGAGTAGATAAATCCTTCTTTTAGGACTATAAATAAACACTTTCTGATCACCCTAATAACAAATAACCATGTATTTAACCCTTCTTTCCCTCCCCTATAGGCTAAATTCCGCAAAATAACAAAGTTCATAAGGGACTCTTTGGCCAGTAAACCCGGAAGTGACCCGATTTAGGGTGGTGACACCTTAAACGAAGACGGGTTGCCATGGTTACGAGTTAACATTTTTTTAAATGACACATTAGAGCATCCTTAACAATAAAAAAACACTATATCAGGTCTAACTAACAGATTTTAGCTTTATTTTGGCCAAAAAAATATCCCCGGGGGTCCTGCAACTAGCCAAAATCGACAAAAATTGCAGCCGTTTAAGCGAGTCCTTTCTCGACGAACCTACCGAAAAATCTAGCCTGACTTTGTTTATACAAATACCCCTCCAAATTAAGCTTAAGACATGAGGTTTCAGAAGGTATACCCCCCTAAGCCCTGTGAGAGTTACAGACAAGGCTAGAGAGAGCCAGAGGGCAAGTATGTGGATGATTTTCATGTCAAAATCACCAATTTTGGCCCAAAATTAGGCCCCGGGGGCCTATCATTGTTGTTTATAGACCATAGCAACCCATAGCAACCAATGGAATGTGCAACCTAAAGCTATAATAAGCAAGCACACTGAATACACTTCACTCCTACTGCATAATACTCCAAAAAAATAAAGAAAATCAATGAAAAAAATGAGTCTCTGCCTACTATTTCCACCAATGCAAGGCCCTCCCTTTAAGGTGTCACCACCCTAAAGCACTTGGCCGCGTTCGGAAATTTCAATATTGACCACCGTCGACCTGCCATTTGAGACACTTAAAACTCTCACAGTGTTTAGCCACCTATACCAAATTTTAGCTTATGACATGCAGAAAAATATATAACGGGTGTGACCCCAAAAAGTCAGGCTAGATTTTGCATGAATCGCCATGGTAACGGGGTAGTGGTTTTGTACAGTGAGCCCTACGCAGTGTATAGATACACTATAGGGCCGTTTCACCCCCATAAACCTACACTGTTTATAGGGAGTAGATAAATCCTTCTTTTAGGACTATAAATAAACACTTTCTGATCACCCTAATAACAAATAACCATGTATTTAACCCTTCTTTCCCTCCCCTATAGGCTAAATTCCGCAAAATAACAAAGTTCATAAGGGACTCTTTGGCCAGTAAACCCGGAAGTGACCCGATTTAGGGTGGTGACACCTTAAACGAAGACGGGTTGCCATGGTTACGAGTTAACATTTTTTTAAATGACACATTAGAGCATCCTTAACAATAAAAAAACACTATATCAGGTCTAACTAACAGATTTTAGCTTTATTTTGGCCAAAAAAATATCCCCGGGGGTCCTGCAACTAGCCAAAATCGACAAAAATTGCAGCCGTTTAAGCGAGTCCTTTCTCGACGAACCTACCGAAAAATCTAGCCTGACTTTGTTTATACAAATACCCCTCCAAATTAAGCTTAAGACATGAGGTTTCAGAAGGTATACCCCCCTAAGCCCTGTGAGAGTTACAGACAAGGCTAGAGAGAGCCAGAGGGCAAGTATGTGGATGATTTTCATGTCAAAATCACCAATTTTGGCCCAAAATTAGGCCCCGGGGGCCTATCATTGTTGTTTATAGACCATAGCAACCCATAGCAACCAATGGAATGTGCAACCTAAAGCTATAATAAGCAAGCACACTGAATACACTTCACTCCTACTGCATAATACTCCAAAAAAATAAAGAAAATCAATGAAAAAAATGAGTCTCTGCCTACTATTTCCACCAATGCAAGGCCCTCCCTTTAAGGTGTCACCACCCTAAAGCACTTGGCCGCGTTCGGAAATTTCAATATTGACCACCGTCGACCTGCCATTTGAGACACTTAAAACTCTCACAGTGTTTAGCCACCTATACCAAATTTTAGCTTATGACATGCAGAAAAATATATAACGGGTGTGACCCCAAAAAGTCAGGCTAGATTTTGCATGAATCGCCATGGTAACGGGGTAGTGGTTTTGTACAGTGAGCCCTACGCAGTGTATAGATACACTATAGGGCCGTTTCACCCCCATAAACCTACACTGTTTATAGGGAGTAGATAAATCCTTCTTTTAGGACTATAAATAAACACTTTCTGATCACCCTAATAACAAATAACCATGTATTTAACCCTTCTTTCCCTCCCCTATAGGCTAAATTCCGCAAAATAACAAAGTTCATAAGGGACTCTTTGGCCAGTAAACCCGGAAGTGACCCGATTTAGGGTGGTGACACCTTAAACGAAGACGGGTTGCCATGGTTACGAGTTAACATTTTTTTAAATGACACATTAGAGCATCCTTAACAATAAAAAAACACTATATCAGGTCTAACTAACAGATTTTAGCTTTATTTTGGCCAAAAAAATATCCCCGGGGGTCCTGCAACTAGCCAAAATCGACAAAAATTGCAGCCGTTTAAGCGAGTCCTTTCTCGACGAACCTACCGAAAAATCTAGCCTGACTTTGTTTATACAAATACCCCTCCAAATTAAGCTTAAGACATGAGGTTTCAGAAGGTATACCCCCCTAAGCCCTGTGAGAGTTACAGACAAGGCTAGAGAGAGCCAGAGGGCAAGTATGTGGATGATTTTCATGTCAAAATCACCAATTTTGGCCCAAAATTAGGCCCCGGGGGCCTATCATTGTTGTTTATAGACCATAGCAACCCATAGCAACCAATGGAATGTGCAACCTAAAGCTATAATAAGCAAGCACACTGAATACACTTCACTCCTACTGCATAATACTCCAAAAAAATAAAGAAAATCAATGAAAAAAATGAGTCTCTGCCTACTATTTCCACCAATGCAAGGCCCTCCCTTTAAGGTGTCACCACCCTAAAGCACTTGGCCGCGTTCGGAAATTTCAATATTGACCACCGTCGACCTGCCATTTGAGACACTTAAAACTCTCACAGTGTTTAGCCACCTATACCAAATTTTAGCTTATGACATGCAGAAAAATATATAACGGGTGTGACCCCAAAAAGTCAGGCTAGATTTTGCATGAATCGCCATGGTAACGGGGTAGTGGTTTTGTACAGTGAGCCCTACGCAGTGTATAGATACACTATAGGGCCGTTTCACCCCCATAAACCTACACTGTTTATAGGGAGTAGATAAATCCTTCTTTTAGGACTATAAATAAACACTTTCTGATCACCCTAATAACAAATAACCATGTATTTAACCCTTCTTTCCCTCCCCTATAGGCTAAATTCCGCAAAATAACAAAGTTCATAAGGGACTCTTTGGCCAGTAAACCCGGAAGTGACCCGATTTAGGGTGGTGACACCTTAAACGAAGACGGGTTGCCATGGTTACGAGTTAACATTTTTTTAAATGACACATTAGAGCATCCTTAACAATAAAAAAACACTATATCAGGTCTAACTAACAGATTTTAGCTTTATTTTGGCCAAAAAAATATCCCCGGGGGTCCTGCAACTAGCCAAAATCGACAAAAATTGCAGCCGTTTAAGCGAGTCCTTTCTCGACGAACCTACCGAAAAATCTAGCCTGACTTTGTTTATACAAATACCCCTCCAAATTAAGCTTAAGACATGAGGTTTCAGAAGGTATACCCCCCTAAGCCCTGTGAGAGTTACAGACAAGGCTAGAGAGAGCCAGAGGGCAAGTATGTGGATGATTTTCATGTCAAAATCACCAATTTTGGCCCAAAATTAGGCCCCGGGGGCCTATCATTGTTGTTTATAGACCATAGCAACCCATAGCAACCAATGGAATGTGCAACCTAAAGCTATAATAAGCAAGCACACTGAATACACTTCACTCCTACTGCATAATACTCCAAAAAAATAAAGAAAATCAATGAAAAAAATGAGTCTCTGCCTACTATTTCCACCAATGCAAGGCCCTCCCTTTAAGGTGTCACCACCCTAAAGCACTTGGCCGCGTTCGGAAATTTCAATATTGACCACCGTCGACCTGCCATTTGAGACACTTAAAACTCTCACAGTGTTTAGCCACCTATACCAAATTTTAGCTTATGACATGCAGAAAAATATATAACGGGTGTGACCCCAAAAAGTCAGGCTAGATTTTGCATGAATCGCCATGGTAACGGGGTAGTGGTTTTGTACAGTGAGCCCTACGCAGTGTATAGATACACTATAGGGCCGTTTCACCCCCATAAACCTACACTGTTTATAGGGAGTAGATAAATCCTTCTTTTAGGACTATAAATAAACACTTTCTGATCACCCTAATAACAAATAACCATGTATTTAACCCTTCTTTCCCTCCCCTATAGGCTAAATTCCGCAAAATAACAAAGTTCATAAGGGACTCTTTGGCCAGTAAACCCGGAAGTGACCCGATTTAGGGTGGTGACACCTTAAACGAAGACGGGTTGCCATGGTTACGAGTTAACATTTTTTTAAATGACACATTAGAGCATCCTTAACAATAAAAAAACACTATATCAGGTCTAACTAACAGATTTTAGCTTTATTTTGGCCAAAAAAATATCCCCGGGGGTCCTGCAACTAGCCAAAATCGACAAAAATTGCAGCCGTTTAAGCGAGTCCTTTCTCGACGAACCTACCGAAAAATCTAGCCTGACTTTGTTTATACAAATACCCCTCCAAATTAAGCTTAAGACATGAGGTTTCAGAAGGTATACCCCCCTAAGCCCTGTGAGAGTTACAGACAAGGCTAGAGAGAGCCAGAGGGCAAGTATGTGGATGATTTTCATGTCAAAATCACCAATTTTGGCCCAAAATTAGGCCCCGGGGGCCTATCATTGTTGTTTATAGACCATAGCAACCCATAGCAACCAATGGAATGTGCAACCTAAAGCTATAATAAGCAAGCACACTGAATACACTTCACTCCTACTGCATAATACTCCAAAAAAATAAAGAAAATCAATGAAAAAAATGAGTCTCTGCCTACTATTTCCACCAATGCAAGGCCCTCCCTTTAAGGTGTCACCACCCTAAAGCACTTGGCCGCGTTCGGAAATTTCAATATTGACCACCGTCGACCTGCCATTTGAGACACTTAAAACTCTCACAGTGTTTAGCCACCTATACCAAATTTTAGCTTATGACATGCAGAAAAATATATAACGGGTGTGACCCCAAAAAGTCAGGCTAGATTTTGCATGAATCGCCATGGTAACGGGGTAGTGGTTTTGTACAGTGAGCCCTACGCAGTGTATAGATACACTATAGGGCCGTTTCACCCCCATAAACCTACACTGTTTATAGGGAGTAGATAAATCCTTCTTTTAGGACTATAAATAAACACTTTCTGATCACCCTAATAACAAATAACCATGTATTTAACCCTTCTTTCCCTCCCCTATAGGCTAAATTCCGCAAAATAACAAAGTTCATAAGGGACTCTTTGGCCAGTAAACCCGGAAGTGACCCGATTTAGGGTGGTGACACCTTAAACGAAGACGGGTTGCCATGGTTACGAGTTAACATTTTTTTAAATGACACATTAGAGCATCCTTAACAATAAAAAAACACTATATCAGGTCTAACTAACAGATTTTAGCTTTATTTTGGCCAAAAAAATATCCCCGGGGGTCCTGCAACTAGCCAAAATCGACAAAAATTGCAGCCGTTTAAGCGAGTCCTTTCTCGACGAACCTACCGAAAAATCTAGCCTGACTTTGTTTATACAAATACCCCTCCAAATTAAGCTTAAGACATGAGGTTTCAGAAGGTATACCCCCCTAAGCCCTGTGAGAGTTACAGACAAGGCTAGAGAGAGCCAGAGGGCAAGTATGTGGATGATTTTCATGTCAAAATCACCAATTTTGGCCCAAAATTAGGCCCCGGGGGCCTATCATTGTTGTTTATAGACCATAGCAACCCATAGCAACCAATGGAATGTGCAACCTAAAGCTATAATAAGCAAGCACACTGAATACACTTCACTCCTACTGCATAATACTCCAAAAAAATAAAGAAAATCAATGAAAAAAATGAGTCTCTGCCTACTATTTCCACCAATGCAAGGCCCTCCCTTTAAGGTGTCACCACCCTAAAGCACTTGGCCGCGTTCGGAAATTTCAATATTGACCACCGTCGACCTGCCATTTGAGACACTTAAAACTCTCACAGTGTTTAGCCACCTATACCAAATTTTAGCTTATGACATGCAGAAAAATATATAACGGGTGTGACCCCAAAAAGTCAGGCTAGATTTTGCATGAATCGCCATGGTAACGGGGTAGTGGTTTTGTACAGTGAGCCCTACGCAGTGTATAGATACACTATAGGGCCGTTTCACCCCCATAAACCTACACTGTTTATAGGGAGTAGATAAATCCTTCTTTTAGGACTATAAATAAACACTTTCTGATCACCCTAATAACAAATAACCATGTATTTAACCCTTCTTTCCCTCCCCTATAGGCTAAATTCCGCAAAATAACAAAGTTCATAAGGGACTCTTTGGCCAGTAAACCCGGAAGTGACCCGATTTAGGGTGGTGACACCTTAAACGAAGACGGGTTGCCATGGTTACGAGTTAACATTTTTTTAAATGACACATTAGAGCATCCTTAACAATAAAAAAACACTATATCAGGTCTAACTAACAGATTTTAGCTTTATTTTGGCCAAAAAAATATCCCCGGGGGTCCTGCAACTAGCCAAAATCGACAAAAATTGCAGCCGTTTAAGCGAGTCCTTTCTCGACGAACCTACCGAAAAATCTAGCCTGACTTTGTTTATACAAATACCCCTCCAAATTAAGCTTAAGACATGAGGTTTCAGAAGGTATACCCCCCTAAGCCCTGTGAGAGTTACAGACAAGGCTAGAGAGAGCCAGAGGGCAAGTATGTGGATGATTTTCATGTCAAAATCACCAATTTTGGCCCAAAATTAGGCCCCGGGGGCCTATCATTGTTGTTTATAGACCATAGCAACCCATAGCAACCAATGGAATGTGCAACCTAAAGCTATAATAAGCAAGCACACTGAATACACTTCACTCCTACTGCATAATACTCCAAAAAAATAAAGAAAATCAATGAAAAAAATGAGTCTCTGCCTACTATTTCCACCAATGCAAGGCCCTCCCTTTAAGGTGTCACCACCCTAAAGCACTTGGCCGCGTTCGGAAATTTCAATATTGACCACCGTCGACCTGCCATTTGAGACACTTAAAACTCTCACAGTGTTTAGCCACCTATACCAAATTTTAGCTTATGACATGCAGAAAAATATATAACGGGTGTGACCCCAAAAAGTCAGGCTAGATTTTGCATGAATCGCCATGGTAACGGGGTAGTGGTTTTGTACAGTGAGCCCTACGCAGTGTATAGATACACTATAGGGCCGTTTCACCCCCATAAACCTACACTGTTTATAGGGAGTAGATAAATCCTTCTTTTAGGACTATAAATAAACACTTTCTGATCACCCTAATAACAAATAACCATGTATTTAACCCTTCTTTCCCTCCCCTATAGGCTAAATTCCGCAAAATAACAAAGTTCATAAGGGACTCTTTGGCCAGTAAACCCGGAAGTGACCCGATTTAGGGTGGTGACACCTTAAACGAAGACGGGTTGCCATGGTTACGAGTTAACATTTTTTTAAATGACACATTAGAGCATCCTTAACAATAAAAAAACACTATATCAGGTCTAACTAACAGATTTTAGCTTTATTTTGGCCAAAAAAATATCCCCGGGGGTCCTGCAACTAGCCAAAATCGACAAAAATTGCAGCCGTTTAAGCGAGTCCTTTCTCGACGAACCTACCGAAAAATCTAGCCTGACTTTGTTTATACAAATACCCCTCCAAATTAAGCTTAAGACATGAGGTTTCAGAAGGTATACCCCCCTAAGCCCTGTGAGAGTTACAGACAAGGCTAGAGAGAGCCAGAGGGCAAGTATGTGGATGATTTTCATGTCAAAATCACCAATTTTGGCCCAAAATTAGGCCCCGGGGGCCTATCATTGTTGTTTATAGACCATAGCAACCCATAGCAACCAATGGAATGTGCAACCTAAAGCTATAATAAGCAAGCACACTGAATACACTTCACTCCTACTGCATAATACTCCAAAAAAATAAAGAAAATCAATGAAAAAAATGAGTCTCTGCCTACTATTTCCACCAATGCAAGGCCCTCCCTTTAAGGTGTCACCACCCTAAAGCACTTGGCCGCGTTCGGAAATTTCAATATTGACCACCGTCGACCTGCCATTTGAGACACTTAAAACTCTCACAGTGTTTAGCCACCTATACCAAATTTTAGCTTATGACATGCAGAAAAATATATAACGGGTGTGACCCCAAAAAGTCAGGCTAGATTTTGCATGAATCGCCATGGTAACGGGGTAGTGGTTTTGTACAGTGAGCCCTACGCAGTGTATAGATACACTATAGGGCCGTTTCACCCCCATAAACCTACACTGTTTATAGGGAGTAGATAAATCCTTCTTTTAGGACTATAAATAAACACTTTCTGATCACCCTAATAACAAATAACCATGTATTTAACCCTTCTTTCCCTCCCCTATAGGCTAAATTCCGCAAAATAACAAAGTTCATAAGGGACTCTTTGGCCAGTAAACCCGGAAGTGACCCGATTTAGGGTGGTGACACCTTAAACGAAGACGGGTTGCCATGGTTACGAGTTAACATTTTTTTAAATGACACATTAGAGCATCCTTAACAATAAAAAAACACTATATCAGGTCTAACTAACAGATTTTAGCTTTATTTTGGCCAAAAAAATATCCCCGGGGGTCCTGCAACTAGCCAAAATCGACAAAAATTGCAGCCGTTTAAGCGAGTCCTTTCTCGACGAACCTACCGAAAAATCTAGCCTGACTTTGTTTATACAAATACCCCTCCAAATTAAGCTTAAGACATGAGGTTTCAGAAGGTATACCCCCCTAAGCCCTGTGAGAGTTACAGACAAGGCTAGAGAGAGCCAGAGGGCAAGTATGTGGATGATTTTCATGTCAAAATCACCAATTTTGGCCCAAAATTAGGCCCCGGGGGCCTATCATTGTTGTTTATAGACCATAGCAACCCATAGCAACCAATGGAATGTGCAACCTAAAGCTATAATAAGCAAGCACACTGAATACACTTCACTCCTACTGCATAATACTCCAAAAAAATAAAGAAAATCAATGAAAAAAATGAGTCTCTGCCTACTATTTCCACCAATGCAAGGCCCTCCCTTTAAGGTGTCACCACCCTAAAGCACTTGGCCGCGTTCGGAAATTTCAATATTGACCACCGTCGACCTGCCATTTGAGACACTTAAAACTCTCACAGTGTTTAGCCACCTATACCAAATTTTAGCTTATGACATGCAGAAAAATATATAACGGGTGTGACCCCAAAAAGTCAGGCTAGATTTTGCATGAATCGCCATGGTAACGGGGTAGTGGTTTTGTACAGTGAGCCCTACGCAGTGTATAGATACACTATAGGGCCGTTTCACCCCCATAAACCTACACTGTTTATAGGGAGTAGATAAATCCTTCTTTTAGGACTATAAATAAACACTTTCTGATCACCCTAATAACAAATAACCATGTATTTAACCCTTCTTTCCCTCCCCTATAGGCTAAATTCCGCAAAATAACAAAGTTCATAAGGGACTCTTTGGCCAGTAAACCCGGAAGTGACCCGATTTAGGGTGGTGACACCTTAAACGAAGACGGGTTGCCATGGTTACGAGTTAACATTTTTTTAAATGACACATTAGAGCATCCTTAACAATAAAAAAACACTATATCAGGTCTAACTAACAGATTTTAGCTTTATTTTGGCCAAAAAAATATCCCCGGGGGTCCTGCAACTAGCCAAAATCGACAAAAATTGCAGCCGTTTAAGCGAGTCCTTTCTCGACGAACCTACCGAAAAATCTAGCCTGACTTTGTTTATACAAATACCCCTCCAAATTAAGCTTAAGACATGAGGTTTCAGAAGGTATACCCCCCTAAGCCCTGTGAGAGTTACAGACAAGGCTAGAGAGAGCCAGAGGGCAAGTATGTGGATGATTTTCATGTCAAAATCACCAATTTTGGCCCAAAATTAGGCCCCGGGGGCCTATCATTGTTGTTTATAGACCATAGCAACCCATAGCAACCAATGGAATGTGCAACCTAAAGCTATAATAAGCAAGCACACTGAATACACTTCACTCCTACTGCATAATACTCCAAAAAAATAAAGAAAATCAATGAAAAAAATGAGTCTCTGCCTACTATTTCCACCAATGCAAGGCCCTCCCTTTAAGGTGTCACCACCCTAAAGCACTTGGCCGCGTTCGGAAATTTCAATATTGACCACCGTCGACCTGCCATTTGAGACACTTAAAACTCTCACAGTGTTTAGCCACCTATACCAAATTTTAGCTTATGACATGCAGAAAAATATATAACGGGTGTGACCCCAAAAAGTCAGGCTAGATTTTGCATGAATCGCCATGGTAACGGGGTAGTGGTTTTGTACAGTGAGCCCTACGCAGTGTATAGATACACTATAGGGCCGTTTCACCCCCATAAACCTACACTGTTTATAGGGAGTAGATAAATCCTTCTTTTAGGACTATAAATAAACACTTTCTGATCACCCTAATAACAAATAACCATGTATTTAACCCTTCTTTCCCTCCCCTATAGGCTAAATTCCGCAAAATAACAAAGTTCATAAGGGACTCTTTGGCCAGTAAACCCGGAAGTGACCCGATTTAGGGTGGTGACACCTTAAACGAAGACGGGTTGCCATGGTTACGAGTTAACATTTTTTTAAATGACACATTAGAGCATCCTTAACAATAAAAAAACACTATATCAGGTCTAACTAACAGATTTTAGCTTTATTTTGGCCAAAAAAATATCCCCGGGGGTCCTGCAACTAGCCAAAATCGACAAAAATTGCAGCCGTTTAAGCGAGTCCTTTCTCGACGAACCTACCGAAAAATCTAGCCTGACTTTGTTTATACAAATACCCCTCCAAATTAAGCTTAAGACATGAGGTTTCAGAAGGTATACCCCCCTAAGCCCTGTGAGAGTTACAGACAAGGCTAGAGAGAGCCAGAGGGCAAGTATGTGGATGATTTTCATGTCAAAATCACCAATTTTGGCCCAAAATTAGGCCCCGGGGGCCTATCATTGTTGTTTATAGACCATAGCAACCCATAGCAACCAATGGAATGTGCAACCTAAAGCTATAATAAGCAAGCACACTGAATACACTTCACTCCTACTGCATAATACTCCAAAAAAATAAAGAAAATCAATGAAAAAAATGAGTCTCTGCCTACTATTTCCACCAATGCAAGGCCCTCCCTTTAAGGTGTCACCACCCTAAAGCACTTGGCCGCGTTCGGAAATTTCAATATTGACCACCGTCGACCTGCCATTTGAGACACTTAAAACTCTCACAGTGTTTAGCCACCTATACCAAATTTTAGCTTATGACATGCAGAAAAATATATAACGGGTGTGACCCCAAAAAGTCAGGCTAGATTTTGCATGAATCGCCATGGTAACGGGGTAGTGGTTTTGTACAGTGAGCCCTACGCAGTGTATAGATACACTATAGGGCCGTTTCACCCCCATAAACCTACACTGTTTATAGGGAGTAGATAAATCCTTCTTTTAGGACTATAAATAAACACTTTCTGATCACCCTAATAACAAATAACCATGTATTTAACCCTTCTTTCCCTCCCCTATAGGCTAAATTCCGCAAAATAACAAAGTTCATAAGGGACTCTTTGGCCAGTAAACCCGGAAGTGACCCGATTTAGGGTGGTGACACCTTAAACGAAGACGGGTTGCCATGGTTACGAGTTAACATTTTTTTAAATGACACATTAGAGCATCCTTAACAATAAAAAAACACTATATCAGGTCTAACTAACAGATTTTAGCTTTATTTTGGCCAAAAAAATATCCCCGGGGGTCCTGCAACTAGCCAAAATCGACAAAAATTGCAGCCGTTTAAGCGAGTCCTTTCTCGACGAACCTACCGAAAAATCTAGCCTGACTTTGTTTATACAAATACCCCTCCAAATTAAGCTTAAGACATGAGGTTTCAGAAGGTATACCCCCCTAAGCCCTGTGAGAGTTACAGACAAGGCTAGAGAGAGCCAGAGGGCAAGTATGTGGATGATTTTCATGTCAAAATCACCAATTTTGGCCCAAAATTAGGCCCCGGGGGCCTATCATTGTTGTTTATAGACCATAGCAACCCATAGCAACCAATGGAATGTGCAACCTAAAGCTATAATAAGCAAGCACACTGAATACACTTCACTCCTACTGCATAATACTCCAAAAAAATAAAGAAAATCAATGAAAAAAATGAGTCTCTGCCTACTATTTCCACCAATGCAAGGCCCTCCCTTTAAGGTGTCACCACCCTAAAGCACTTGGCCGCGTTCGGAAATTTCAATATTGACCACCGTCGACCTGCCATTTGAGACACTTAAAACTCTCACAGTGTTTAGCCACCTATACCAAATTTTAGCTTATGACATGCAGAAAAATATATAACGGGTGTGACCCCAAAAAGTCAGGCTAGATTTTGCATGAATCGCCATGGTAACGGGGTAGTGGTTTTGTACAGTGAGCCCTACGCAGTGTATAGATACACTATAGGGCCGTTTCACCCCCATAAACCTACACTGTTTATAGGGAGTAGATAAATCCTTCTTTTAGGACTATAAATAAACACTTTCTGATCACCCTAATAACAAATAACCATGTATTTAACCCTTCTTTCCCTCCCCTATAGGCTAAATTCCGCAAAATAACAAAGTTCATAAGGGACTCTTTGGCCAGTAAACCCGGAAGTGACCCGATTTAGGGTGGTGACACCTTAAACGAAGACGGGTTGCCATGGTTACGAGTTAACATTTTTTTAAATGACACATTAGAGCATCCTTAACAATAAAAAAACACTATATCAGGTCTAACTAACAGATTTTAGCTTTATTTTGGCCAAAAAAATATCCCCGGGGGTCCTGCAACTAGCCAAAATCGACAAAAATTGCAGCCGTTTAAGCGAGTCCTTTCTCGACGAACCTACCGAAAAATCTAGCCTGACTTTGTTTATACAAATACCCCTCCAAATTAAGCTTAAGACATGAGGTTTCAGAAGGTATACCCCCCTAAGCCCTGTGAGAGTTACAGACAAGGCTAGAGAGAGCCAGAGGGCAAGTATGTGGATGATTTTCATGTCAAAATCACCAATTTTGGCCCAAAATTAGGCCCCGGGGGCCTATCATTGTTGTTTATAGACCATAGCAACCCATAGCAACCAATGGAATGTGCAACCTAAAGCTATAATAAGCAAGCACACTGAATACACTTCACTCCTACTGCATAATACTCCAAAAAAATAAAGAAAATCAATGAAAAAAATGAGTCTCTGCCTACTATTTCCACCAATGCAAGGCCCTCCCTTTAAGGTGTCACCACCCTAAAGCACTTGGCCGCGTTCGGAAATTTCAATATTGACCACCGTCGACCTGCCATTTGAGACACTTAAAACTCTCACAGTGTTTAGCCACCTATACCAAATTTTAGCTTATGACATGCAGAAAAATATATAACGGGTGTGACCCCAAAAAGTCAGGCTAGATTTTGCATGAATCGCCATGGTAACGGGGTAGTGGTTTTGTACAGTGAGCCCTACGCAGTGTATAGATACACTATAGGGCCGTTTCACCCCCATAAACCTACACTGTTTATAGGGAGTAGATAAATCCTTCTTTTAGGACTATAAATAAACACTTTCTGATCACCCTAATAACAAATAACCATGTATTTAACCCTTCTTTCCCTCCCCTATAGGCTAAATTCCGCAAAATAACAAAGTTCATAAGGGACTCTTTGGCCAGTAAACCCGGAAGTGACCCGATTTAGGGTGGTGACACCTTAAACGAAGACGGGTTGCCATGGTTACGAGTTAACATTTTTTTAAATGACACATTAGAGCATCCTTAACAATAAAAAAACACTATATCAGGTCTAACTAACAGATTTTAGCTTTATTTTGGCCAAAAAAATATCCCCGGGGGTCCTGCAACTAGCCAAAATCGACAAAAATTGCAGCCGTTTAAGCGAGTCCTTTCTCGACGAACCTACCGAAAAATCTAGCCTGACTTTGTTTATACAAATACCCCTCCAAATTAAGCTTAAGACATGAGGTTTCAGAAGGTATACCCCCCTAAGCCCTGTGAGAGTTACAGACAAGGCTAGAGAGAGCCAGAGGGCAAGTATGTGGATGATTTTCATGTCAAAATCACCAATTTTGGCCCAAAATTAGGCCCCGGGGGCCTATCATTGTTGTTTATAGACCATAGCAACCCATAGCAACCAATGGAATGTGCAACCTAAAGCTATAATAAGCAAGCACACTGAATACACTTCACTCCTACTGCATAATACTCCAAAAAAATAAAGAAAATCAATGAAAAAAATGAGTCTCTGCCTACTATTTCCACCAATGCAAGGCCCTCCCTTTAAGGTGTCACCACCCTAAAGCACTTGGCCGCGTTCGGAAATTTCAATATTGACCACCGTCGACCTGCCATTTGAGACACTTAAAACTCTCACAGTGTTTAGCCACCTATACCAAATTTTAGCTTATGACATGCAGAAAAATATATAACGGGTGTGACCCCAAAAAGTCAGGCTAGATTTTGCATGAATCGCCATGGTAACGGGGTAGTGGTTTTGTACAGTGAGCCCTACGCAGTGTATAGATACACTATAGGGCCGTTTCACCCCCATAAACCTACACTGTTTATAGGGAGTAGATAAATCCTTCTTTTAGGACTATAAATAAACACTTTCTGATCACCCTAATAACAAATAACCATGTATTTAACCCTTCTTTCCCTCCCCTATAGGCTAAATTCCGCAAAATAACAAAGTTCATAAGGGACTCTTTGGCCAGTAAACCCGGAAGTGACCCGATTTAGGGTGGTGACACCTTAAACGAAGACGGGTTGCCATGGTTACGAGTTAACATTTTTTTAAATGACACATTAGAGCATCCTTAACAATAAAAAAACACTATATCAGGTCTAACTAACAGATTTTAGCTTTATTTTGGCCAAAAAAATATCCCCGGGGGTCCTGCAACTAGCCAAAATCGACAAAAATTGCAGCCGTTTAAGCGAGTCCTTTCTCGACGAACCTACCGAAAAATCTAGCCTGACTTTGTTTATACAAATACCCCTCCAAATTAAGCTTAAGACATGAGGTTTCAGAAGGTATACCCCCCTAAGCCCTGTGAGAGTTACAGACAAGGCTAGAGAGAGCCAGAGGGCAAGTATGTGGATGATTTTCATGTCAAAATCACCAATTTTGGCCCAAAATTAGGCCCCGGGGGCCTATCATTGTTGTTTATAGACCATAGCAACCCATAGCAACCAATGGAATGTGCAACCTAAAGCTATAATAAGCAAGCACACTGAATACACTTCACTCCTACTGCATAATACTCCAAAAAAATAAAGAAAATCAATGAAAAAAATGAGTCTCTGCCTACTATTTCCACCAATGCAAGGCCCTCCCTTTAAGGTGTCACCACCCTAAAGCACTTGGCCGCGTTCGGAAATTTCAATATTGACCACCGTCGACCTGCCATTTGAGACACTTAAAACTCTCACAGTGTTTAGCCACCTATACCAAATTTTAGCTTATGACATGCAGAAAAATATATAACGGGTGTGACCCCAAAAAGTCAGGCTAGATTTTGCATGAATCGCCATGGTAACGGGGTAGTGGTTTTGTACAGTGAGCCCTACGCAGTGTATAGATACACTATAGGGCCGTTTCACCCCCATAAACCTACACTGTTTATAGGGAGTAGATAAATCCTTCTTTTAGGACTATAAATAAACACTTTCTGATCACCCTAATAACAAATAACCATGTATTTAACCCTTCTTTCCCTCCCCTATAGGCTAAATTCCGCAAAATAACAAAGTTCATAAGGGACTCTTTGGCCAGTAAACCCGGAAGTGACCCGATTTAGGGTGGTGACACCTTAAACGAAGACGGGTTGCCATGGTTACGAGTTAACATTTTTTTAAATGACACATTAGAGCATCCTTAACAATAAAAAAACACTATATCAGGTCTAACTAACAGATTTTAGCTTTATTTTGGCCAAAAAAATATCCCCGGGGGTCCTGCAACTAGCCAAAATCGACAAAAATTGCAGCCGTTTAAGCGAGTCCTTTCTCGACGAACCTACCGAAAAATCTAGCCTGACTTTGTTTATACAAATACCCCTCCAAATTAAGCTTAAGACATGAGGTTTCAGAAGGTATACCCCCCTAAGCCCTGTGAGAGTTACAGACAAGGCTAGAGAGAGCCAGAGGGCAAGTATGTGGATGATTTTCATGTCAAAATCACCAATTTTGGCCCAAAATTAGGCCCCGGGGGCCTATCATTGTTGTTTATAGACCATAGCAACCCATAGCAACCAATGGAATGTGCAACCTAAAGCTATAATAAGCAAGCACACTGAATACACTTCACTCCTACTGCATAATACTCCAAAAAAATAAAGAAAATCAATGAAAAAAATGAGTCTCTGCCTACTATTTCCACCAATGCAAGGCCCTCCCTTTAAGGTGTCACCACCCTAAAGCACTTGGCCGCGTTCGGAAATTTCAATATTGACCACCGTCGACCTGCCATTTGAGACACTTAAAACTCTCACAGTGTTTAGCCACCTATACCAAATTTTAGCTTATGACATGCAGAAAAATATATAACGGGTGTGACCCCAAAAAGTCAGGCTAGATTTTGCATGAATCGCCATGGTAACGGGGTAGTGGTTTTGTACAGTGAGCCCTACGCAGTGTATAGATACACTATAGGGCCGTTTCACCCCCATAAACCTACACTGTTTATAGGGAGTAGATAAATCCTTCTTTTAGGACTATAAATAAACACTTTCTGATCACCCTAATAACAAATAACCATGTATTTAACCCTTCTTTCCCTCCCCTATAGGCTAAATTCCGCAAAATAACAAAGTTCATAAGGGACTCTTTGGCCAGTAAACCCGGAAGTGACCCGATTTAGGGTGGTGACACCTTAAACGAAGACGGGTTGCCATGGTTACGAGTTAACATTTTTTTAAATGACACATTAGAGCATCCTTAACAATAAAAAAACACTATATCAGGTCTAACTAACAGATTTTAGCTTTATTTTGGCCAAAAAAATATCCCCGGGGGTCCTGCAACTAGCCAAAATCGACAAAAATTGCAGCCGTTTAAGCGAGTCCTTTCTCGACGAACCTACCGAAAAATCTAGCCTGACTTTGTTTATACAAATACCCCTCCAAATTAAGCTTAAGACATGAGGTTTCAGAAGGTATACCCCCCTAAGCCCTGTGAGAGTTACAGACAAGGCTAGAGAGAGCCAGAGGGCAAGTATGTGGATGATTTTCATGTCAAAATCACCAATTTTGGCCCAAAATTAGGCCCCGGGGGCCTATCATTGTTGTTTATAGACCATAGCAACCCATAGCAACCAATGGAATGTGCAACCTAAAGCTATAATAAGCAAGCACACTGAATACACTTCACTCCTACTGCATAATACTCCAAAAAAATAAAGAAAATCAATGAAAAAAATGAGTCTCTGCCTACTATTTCCACCAATGCAAGGCCCTCCCTTTAAGGTGTCACCACCCTAAAGCACTTGGCCGCGTTCGGAAATTTCAATATTGACCACCGTCGACCTGCCATTTGAGACACTTAAAACTCTCACAGTGTTTAGCCACCTATACCAAATTTTAGCTTATGACATGCAGAAAAATATATAACGGGTGTGACCCCAAAAAGTCAGGCTAGATTTTGCATGAATCGCCATGGTAACGGGGTAGTGGTTTTGTACAGTGAGCCCTACGCAGTGTATAGATACACTATAGGGCCGTTTCACCCCCATAAACCTACACTGTTTATAGGGAGTAGATAAATCCTTCTTTTAGGACTATAAATAAACACTTTCTGATCACCCTAATAACAAATAACCATGTATTTAACCCTTCTTTCCCTCCCCTATAGGCTAAATTCCGCAAAATAACAAAGTTCATAAGGGACTCTTTGGCCAGTAAACCCGGAAGTGACCCGATTTAGGGTGGTGACACCTTAAACGAAGACGGGTTGCCATGGTTACGAGTTAACATTTTTTTAAATGACACATTAGAGCATCCTTAACAATAAAAAAACACTATATCAGGTCTAACTAACAGATTTTAGCTTTATTTTGGCCAAAAAAATATCCCCGGGGGTCCTGCAACTAGCCAAAATCGACAAAAATTGCAGCCGTTTAAGCGAGTCCTTTCTCGACGAACCTACCGAAAAATCTAGCCTGACTTTGTTTATACAAATACCCCTCCAAATTAAGCTTAAGACATGAGGTTTCAGAAGGTATACCCCCCTAAGCCCTGTGAGAGTTACAGACAAGGCTAGAGAGAGCCAGAGGGCAAGTATGTGGATGATTTTCATGTCAAAATCACCAATTTTGGCCCAAAATTAGGCCCCGGGGGCCTATCATTGTTGTTTATAGACCATAGCAACCCATAGCAACCAATGGAATGTGCAACCTAAAGCTATAATAAGCAAGCACACTGAATACACTTCACTCCTACTGCATAATACTCCAAAAAAATAAAGAAAATCAATGAAAAAAATGAGTCTCTGCCTACTATTTCCACCAATGCAAGGCCCTCCCTTTAAGGTGTCACCACCCTAAAGCACTTGGCCGCGTTCGGAAATTTCAATATTGACCACCGTCGACCTGCCATTTGAGACACTTAAAACTCTCACAGTGTTTAGCCACCTATACCAAATTTTAGCTTATGACATGCAGAAAAATATATAACGGGTGTGACCCCAAAAAGTCAGGCTAGATTTTGCATGAATCGCCATGGTAACGGGGTAGTGGTTTTGTACAGTGAGCCCTACGCAGTGTATAGATACACTATAGGGCCGTTTCACCCCCATAAACCTACACTGTTTATAGGGAGTAGATAAATCCTTCTTTTAGGACTATAAATAAACACTTTCTGATCACCCTAATAACAAATAACCATGTATTTAACCCTTCTTTCCCTCCCCTATAGGCTAAATTCCGCAAAATAACAAAGTTCATAAGGGACTCTTTGGCCAGTAAACCCGGAAGTGACCCGATTTAGGGTGGTGACACCTTAAACGAAGACGGGTTGCCATGGTTACGAGTTAACATTTTTTTAAATGACACATTAGAGCATCCTTAACAATAAAAAAACACTATATCAGGTCTAACTAACAGATTTTAGCTTTATTTTGGCCAAAAAAATATCCCCGGGGGTCCTGCAACTAGCCAAAATCGACAAAAATTGCAGCCGTTTAAGCGAGTCCTTTCTCGACGAACCTACCGAAAAATCTAGCCTGACTTTGTTTATACAAATACCCCTCCAAATTAAGCTTAAGACATGAGGTTTCAGAAGGTATACCCCCCTAAGCCCTGTGAGAGTTACAGACAAGGCTAGAGAGAGCCAGAGGGCAAGTATGTGGATGATTTTCATGTCAAAATCACCAATTTTGGCCCAAAATTAGGCCCCGGGGGCCTATCATTGTTGTTTATAGACCATAGCAACCCATAGCAACCAATGGAATGTGCAACCTAAAGCTATAATAAGCAAGCACACTGAATACACTTCACTCCTACTGCATAATACTCCAAAAAAATAAAGAAAATCAATGAAAAAAATGAGTCTCTGCCTACTATTTCCACCAATGCAAGGCCCTCCCTTTAAGGTGTCACCACCCTAAAGCACTTGGCCGCGTTCGGAAATTTCAATATTGACCACCGTCGACCTGCCATTTGAGACACTTAAAACTCTCACAGTGTTTAGCCACCTATACCAAATTTTAGCTTATGACATGCAGAAAAATATATAACGGGTGTGACCCCAAAAAGTCAGGCTAGATTTTGCATGAATCGCCATGGTAACGGGGTAGTGGTTTTGTACAGTGAGCCCTACGCAGTGTATAGATACACTATAGGGCCGTTTCACCCCCATAAACCTACACTGTTTATAGGGAGTAGATAAATCCTTCTTTTAGGACTATAAATAAACACTTTCTGATCACCCTAATAACAAATAACCATGTATTTAACCCTTCTTTCCCTCCCCTATAGGCTAAATTCCGCAAAATAACAAAGTTCATAAGGGACTCTTTGGCCAGTAAACCCGGAAGTGACCCGATTTAGGGTGGTGACACCTTAAACGAAGACGGGTTGCCATGGTTACGAGTTAACATTTTTTTAAATGACACATTAGAGCATCCTTAACAATAAAAAAACACTATATCAGGTCTAACTAACAGATTTTAGCTTTATTTTGGCCAAAAAAATATCCCCGGGGGTCCTGCAACTAGCCAAAATCGACAAAAATTGCAGCCGTTTAAGCGAGTCCTTTCTCGACGAACCTACCGAAAAATCTAGCCTGACTTTGTTTATACAAATACCCCTCCAAATTAAGCTTAAGACATGAGGTTTCAGAAGGTATACCCCCCTAAGCCCTGTGAGAGTTACAGACAAGGCTAGAGAGAGCCAGAGGGCAAGTATGTGGATGATTTTCATGTCAAAATCACCAATTTTGGCCCAAAATTAGGCCCCGGGGGCCTATCATTGTTGTTTATAGACCATAGCAACCCATAGCAACCAATGGAATGTGCAACCTAAAGCTATAATAAGCAAGCACACTGAATACACTTCACTCCTACTGCATAATACTCCAAAAAAATAAAGAAAATCAATGAAAAAAATGAGTCTCTGCCTACTATTTCCACCAATGCAAGGCCCTCCCTTTAAGGTGTCACCACCCTAAAGCACTTGGCCGCGTTCGGAAATTTCAATATTGACCACCGTCGACCTGCCATTTGAGACACTTAAAACTCTCACAGTGTTTAGCCACCTATACCAAATTTTAGCTTATGACATGCAGAAAAATATATAACGGGTGTGACCCCAAAAAGTCAGGCTAGATTTTGCATGAATCGCCATGGTAACGGGGTAGTGGTTTTGTACAGTGAGCCCTACGCAGTGTATAGATACACTATAGGGCCGTTTCACCCCCATAAACCTACACTGTTTATAGGGAGTAGATAAATCCTTCTTTTAGGACTATAAATAAACACTTTCTGATCACCCTAATAACAAATAACCATGTATTTAACCCTTCTTTCCCTCCCCTATAGGCTAAATTCCGCAAAATAACAAAGTTCATAAGG
The DNA here is from genome assembly GCA_947462335.1 of Harmothoe impar. Taxonomy (NCBI): domain Eukaryota; kingdom Metazoa; phylum Annelida; class Polychaeta; order Phyllodocida; family Polynoidae; genus Harmothoe; species Harmothoe impar. Next base: position 68,629 of record CANHQG010000057.1, read on the forward strand.
GACTCTTTGGCCAGTAAACCCGGAAGTGACCCGATTTAGGGTGGTGACACCTTAAACGAAGACGGGTTGCCATGGTTACGAGTTAACATTTTTTTAAATGACACATTAGAGCATCCTTAACAATAAAAAAACACTATATCAGGTCTAACTAACAGATTTTAGCTTTATTTTGGCCAAAAAAATATCCCCGGGGGTCCTGCAACTAGCCAAAATCGACAAAAATTGCAGCCGTTTAAGCGAGTCCTTTCTCGACGAACCTACCGAAAAATCTAGCCTGACTTTGTTTATACAAATACCCCTCCAAATTAAGCTTAAGACATGAGGTTTCAGAAGGTATACCCCCCTAAGCCCTGTGAGAGTTACAGACAAGGCTAGAGAGAGCCAGAGGGCAAGTATGTGGATGATTTTCATGTCAAAATCACCAATTTTGGCCCAAAATTAGGCCCCGGGGGCCTATCATTGTTGTTTATAGACCATAGCAACCCATAGCAACCAATGGAATGTGCAACCTAAAGCTATAATAAGCAAGCACACTGAATACACTTCACTCCTACTGCATAATACTCCAAAAAAATAAAGAAAATCAATGAAAAAAATGAGTCTCTGCCTACTATTTCCACCAATGCAAGGCCCTCCCTTTAAGGTGTCACCACCCTAAAGCACTTGGCCGCGTTCGGAAATTTCAATATTGACCACCGTCGACCTGCCATTTGAGACACTTAAAACTCTCACAGTGTTTAGCCACCTATACCAAATTTTAGCTTATGACATGCAGAAAAATATATAACGGGTGTGACCCCAAAAAGTCAGGCTAGATTTTGCATGAATCGCCATGGTAACGGGGTAGTGGTTTTGTACAGTGAGCCCTACGCAGTGTATAGATACACTATAGGGCCGTTTCACCCCCATAAACCTACACTGTTTATAGGGAGTAGATAAATCCTTCTTTTAGGACTATAAATAAACACTTTCTGATCACCCTAATAACAAATAACCATGTATTTAACCCTTCTTTCCCTCCCCTATAGGCTAAATTCCGCAAAATAACAAAGTTCATAAGGGACTCTTTGGCCAGTAAACCCGGAAGTGACCCGATTTAGGGTGGTGACACCTTAAACGAAGACGGGTTGCCATGGTTACGAGTTAACATTTTTTTAAATGACACATTAGAGCATCCTTAACAATAAAAAAACACTATATCAGGTCTAACTAACAGATTTTAGCTTTATTTTGGCCAAAAAAATATCCCCGGGGGTCCTGCAACTAGCCAAAATCGACAAAAATTGCAGCCGTTTAAGCGAGTCCTTTCTCGACGAACCTACCGAAAAATCTAGCCTGACTTTGTTTATACAAATACCCCTCCAAATTAAGCTTAAGACATGAGGTTTCAGAAGGTATACCCCCCTAAGCCCTGTGAGAGTTACAGACAAGGCTAGAGAGAGCCAGAGGGCAAGTATGTGGATGATTTTCATGTCAAAATCACCAATTTTGGCCCAAAATTAGGCCCCGGGGGCCTATCATTGTTGTTTATAGACCATAGCAACCCATAGCAACCAATGGAATGTGCAACCTAAAGCTATAATAAGCAAGCACACTGAATACACTTCACTCCTACTGCATAATACTCCAAAAAAATAAAGAAAATCAATGAAAAAAATGAGTCTCTGCCTACTATTTCCACCAATGCAAGGCCCTCCCTTTAAGGTGTCACCACCCTAAAGCACTTGGCCGCGTTCGGAAATTTCAATATTGACCACCGTCGACCTGCCATTTGAGACACTTAAAACTCTCACAGTGTTTAGCCACCTATACCAAATTTTAGCTTATGACATGCAGAAAAATATATAACGGGTGTGACCCCAAAAAGTCAGGCTAGATTTTGCATGAATCGCCATGGTAACGGGGTAGTGGTTTTGTACAGTGAGCCCTACGCAGTGTATAGATACACTATAGGGCCGTTTCACCCCCATAAACCTACACTGTTTATAGGGAGTAGATAAATCCTTCTTTTAGGACTATAAATAAACACTTTCTGATCACCCTAATAACAAATAACCATGTATTTAACCCTTCTTTCCCTCCCCTATAGGCTAAATTCCGCAAAATAACAAAGTTCATAAGGGACTCTTTGGCCAGTAAACCCGGAAGTGACCCGATTTAGGGTGGTGACACCTTAAACGAAGACGGGTTGCCATGGTTACGAGTTAACATTTTTTTAAATGACACATTAGAGCATCCTTAACAATAAAAAAACACTATATCAGGTCTAACTAACAGATTTTAGCTTTATTTTGGCCAAAAAAATATCCCCGGGGGTCCTGCAACTAGCCAAAATCGACAAAAATTGCAGCCGTTTAAGCGAGTCCTTTCTCGACGAACCTACCGAAAAATCTAGCCTGACTTTGTTTATACAAATACCCCTCCAAATTAAGCTTAAGACATGAGGTTTCAGAAGGTATACCCCCCTAAGCCCTGTGAGAGTTACAGACAAGGCTAGAGAGAGCCAGAGGGCAAGTATGTGGATGATTTTCATGTCAAAATCACCAATTTTGGCCCAAAATTAGGCCCCGGGGGCCTATCATTGTTGTTTATAGACCATAGCAACCCATAGCAACCAATGGAATGTGCAACCTAAAGCTATAATAAGCAAGCACACTGAATACACTTCACTCCTACTGCATAATACTCCAAAAAAATAAAGAAAATCAATGAAAAAAATGAGTCTCTGCCTACTATTTCCACCAATGCAAGGCCCTCCCTTTAAGGTGTCACCACCCTAAAGCACTTGGCCGCGTTCGGAAATTTCAATATTGACCACCGTCGACCTGCCATTTGAGACACTTAAAACTCTCACAGTGTTTAGCCACCTATACCAAATTTTAGCTTATGACATGCAGAAAAATATATAACGGGTGTGACCCCAAAAAGTCAGGCTAGATTTTGCATGAATCGCCATGGTAACGGGGTAGTGGTTTTGTACAGTGAGCCCTACGCAGTGTATAGATACACTATAGGGCCGTTTCACCCCCATAAACCTACACTGTTTATAGGGAGTAGATAAATCCTTCTTTTAGGACTATAAATAAACACTTTCTGATCACCCTAATAACAAATAACCATGTATTTAACCCTTCTTTCCCTCCCCTATAGGCTAAATTCCGCAAAATAACAAAGTTCATAAGGGACTCTTTGGCCAGTAAACCCGGAAGTGACCCGATTTAGGGTGGTGACACCTTAAACGAAGACGGGTTGCCATGGTTACGAGTTAACATTTTTTTAAATGACACATTAGAGCATCCTTAACAATAAAAAAACACTATATCAGGTCTAACTAACAGATTTTAGCTTTATTTTGGCCAAAAAAATATCCCCGGGGGTCCTGCAACTAGCCAAAATCGACAAAAATTGCAGCCGTTTAAGCGAGTCCTTTCTCGACGAACCTACCGAAAAATCTAGCCTGACTTTGTTTATACAAATACCCCTCCAAATTAAGCTTAAGACATGAGGTTTCAGAAGGTATACCCCCCTAAGCCCTGTGAGAGTTACAGACAAGGCTAGAGAGAGCCAGAGGGCAAGTATGTGGATGATTTTCATGTCAAAATCACCAATTTTGGCCCAAAATTAGGCCCCGGGGGCCTATCATTGTTGTTTATAGACCATAGCAACCCATAGCAACCAATGGAATGTGCAACCTAAAGCTATAATAAGCAAGCACACTGAATACACTTCACTCCTACTGCATAATACTCCAAAAAAATAAAGAAAATCAATGAAAAAAATGAGTCTCTGCCTACTATTTCCACCAATGCAAGGCCCTCCCTTTAAGGTGTCACCACCCTAAAGCACTTGGCCGCGTTCGGAAATTTCAATATTGACCACCGTCGACCTGCCATTTGAGACACTTAAAACTCTCACAGTGTTTAGCCACCTATACCAAATTTTAGCTTATGACATGCAGAAAAATATATAACGGGTGTGACCCCAAAAAGTCAGGCTAGATTTTGCATGAATCGCCATGGTAACGGGGTAGTGGTTTTGTACAGTGAGCCCTACGCAGTGTATAGATACACTATAGGGCCGTTTCACCCCCATAAACCTACACTGTTTATAGGGAGTAGATAAATCCTTCTTTTAGGACTATAAATAAACACTTTCTGATCACCCTAATAACAAATAACCATGTATTTAACCCTTCTTTCCCTCCCCTATAGGCTAAATTCCGCAAAATAACAAAGTTCATAAGGGACTCTTTGGCCAGTAAACCCGGAAGTGACCCGATTTAGGGTGGTGACACCTTAAACGAAGACGGGTTGCCATGGTTACGAGTTAACATTTTTTTAAATGACACATTAGAGCATCCTTAACAATAAAAAAACACTATATCAGGTCTAACTAACAGATTTTAGCTTTATTTTGGCCAAAAAAATATCCCCGGGGGTCCTGCAACTAGCCAAAATCGACAAAAATTGCAGCCGTTTAAGCGAGTCCTTTCTCGACGAACCTACCGAAAAATCTAGCCTGACTTTGTTTATACAAATACCCCTCCAAATTAAGCTTAAGACATGAGGTTTCAGAAGGTATACCCCCCTAAGCCCTGTGAGAGTTACAGACAAGGCTAGAGAGAGCCAGAGGGCAAGTATGTGGATGATTTTCATGTCAAAATCACCAATTTTGGCCCAAAATTAGGCCCCGGGGGCCTATCATTGTTGTTTATAGACCATAGCAACCCATAGCAACCAATGGAATGTGCAACCTAAAGCTATAATAAGCAAGCACACTGAATACACTTCACTCCTACTGCATAATACTCCAAAAAAATAAAGAAAATCAATGAAAAAAATGAGTCTCTGCCTACTATTTCCACCAATGCAAGGCCCTCCCTTTAAGGTGTCACCACCCTAAAGCACTTGGCCGCGTTCGGAAATTTCAATATTGACCACCGTCGACCTGCCATTTGAGACACTTAAAACTCTCACAGTGTTTAGCCACCTATACCAAATTTTAGCTTATGACATGCAGAAAAATATATAACGGGTGTGACCCCAAAAAGTCAGGCTAGATTTTGCATGAATCGCCATGGTAACGGGGTAGTGGTTTTGTACAGTGAGCCCTACGCAGTGTATAGATACACTATAGGGCCGTTTCACCCCCATAAACCTACACTGTTTATAGGGAGTAGATAAATCCTTCTTTTAGGACTATAAATAAACACTTTCTGATCACCCTAATAACAAATAACCATGTATTTAACCCTTCTTTCCCTCCCCTATAGGCTAAATTCCGCAAAATAACAAAGTTCATAAGGGACTCTTTGGCCAGTAAACCCGGAAGTGACCCGATTTAGGGTGGTGACACCTTAAACGAAGACGGGTTGCCATGGTTACGAGTTAACATTTTTTTAAATGACACATTAGAGCATCCTTAACAATAAAAAAACACTATATCAGGTCTAACTAACAGATTTTAGCTTTATTTTGGCCAAAAAAATATCCCCGGGGGTCCTGCAACTAGCCAAAATCGACAAAAATTGCAGCCGTTTAAGCGAGTCCTTTCTCGACGAACCTACCGAAAAATCTAGCCTGACTTTGTTTATACAAATACCCCTCCAAATTAAGCTTAAGACATGAGGTTTCAGAAGGTATACCCCCCTAAGCCCTGTGAGAGTTACAGACAAGGCTAGAGAGAGCCAGAGGGCAAGTATGTGGATGATTTTCATGTCAAAATCACCAATTTTGGCCCAAAATTAGGCCCCGGGGGCCTATCATTGTTGTTTATAGACCATAGCAACCCATAGCAACCAATGGAATGTGCAACCTAAAGCTATAATAAGCAAGCACACTGAATACACTTCACTCCTACTGCATAATACTCCAAAAAAATAAAGAAAATCAATGAAAAAAATGAGTCTCTGCCTACTATTTCCACCAATGCAAGGCCCTCCCTTTAAGGTGTCACCACCCTAAAGCACTTGGCCGCGTTCGGAAATTTCAATATTGACCACCGTCGACCTGCCATTTGAGACACTTAAAACTCTCACAGTGTTTAGCCACCTATACCAAATTTTAGCTTATGACATGCAGAAAAATATATAACGGGTGTGACCCCAAAAAGTCAGGCTAGATTTTGCATGAATCGCCATGGTAACGGGGTAGTGGTTTTGTACAGTGAGCCCTACGCAGTGTATAGATACACTATAGGGCCGTTTCACCCCCATAAACCTACACTGTTTATAGGGAGTAGATAAATCCTTCTTTTAGGACTATAAATAAACACTTTCTGATCACCCTAATAACAAATAACCATGTATTTAACCCTTCTTTCCCTCCCCTATAGGCTAAATTCCGCAAAATAACAAAGTTCATAAGGGACTCTTTGGCCAGTAAACCCGGAAGTGACCCGATTTAGGGTGGTGACACCTTAAACGAAGACGGGTTGCCATGGTTACGAGTTAACATTTTTTTAAATGACACATTAGAGCATCCTTAACAATAAAAAAACACTATATCAGGTCTAACTAACAGATTTTAGCTTTATTTTGGCCAAAAAAATATCCCCGGGGGTCCTGCAACTAGCCAAAATCGACAAAAATTGCAGCCGTTTAAGCGAGTCCTTTCTCGACGAACCTACCGAAAAATCTAGCCTGACTTTGTTTATACAAATACCCCTCCAAATTAAGCTTAAGACATGAGGTTTCAGAAGGTATACCCCCCTAAGCCCTGTGAGAGTTACAGACAAGGCTAGAGAGAGCCAGAGGGCAAGTATGTGGATGATTTTCATGTCAAAATCACCAATTTTGGCCCAAAATTAGGCCCCGGGGGCCTATCATTGTTGTTTATAGACCATAGCAACCCATAGCAACCAATGGAATGTGCAACCTAAAGCTATAATAAGCAAGCACACTGAATACACTTCACTCCTACTGCATAATACTCCAAAAAAATAAAGAAAATCAATGAAAAAAATGAGTCTCTGCCTACTATTTCCACCAATGCAAGGCCCTCCCTTTAAGGTGTCACCACCCTAAAGCACTTGGCCGCGTTCGGAAATTTCAATATTGACCACCGTCGACCTGCCATTTGAGACACTTAAAACTCTCACAGTGTTTAGCCACCTATACCAAATTTTAGCTTATGACATGCAGAAAAATATATAACGGGTGTGACCCCAAAAAGTCAGGCTAGATTTTGCATGAATCGCCATGGTAACGGGGTAGTGGTTTTGTACAGTGAGCCCTACGCAGTGTATAGATACACTATAGGGCCGTTTCACCCCCATAAACCTACACTGTTTATAGGGAGTAGATAAATCCTTCTTTTAGGACTATAAATAAACACTTTCTGATCACCCTAATAACAAATAACCATGTATTTAACCCTTCTTTCCCTCCCCTATAGGCTAAATTCCGCAAAATAACAAAGTTCATAAGGGACTCTTTGGCCAGTAAACCCGGAAGTGACCCGATTTAGGGTGGTGACACCTTAAACGAAGACGGGTTGCCATGGTTACGAGTTAACATTTTTTTAAATGACACATTAGAGCATCCTTAACAATAAAAAAACACTATATCAGGTCTAACTAACAGATTTTAGCTTTATTTTGGCCAAAAAAATATCCCCGGGGGTCCTGCAACTAGCCAAAATCGACAAAAATTGCAGCCGTTTAAGCGAGTCCTTTCTCGACGAACCTACCGAAAAATCTAGCCTGACTTTGTTTATACAAATACCCCTCCAAATTAAGCTTAAGACATGAGGTTTCAGAAGGTATACCCCCCTAAGCCCTGTGAGAGTTACAGACAAGGCTAGAGAGAGCCAGAGGGCAAGTATGTGGATGATTTTCATGTCAAAATCACCAATTTTGGCCCAAAATTAGGCCCCGGGGGCCTATCATTGTTGTTTATAGACCATAGCAACCCATAGCAACCAATGGAATGTGCAACCTAAAGCTATAATAAGCAAGCACACTGAATACACTTCACTCCTACTGCATAATACTCCAAAAAAATAAAGAAAATCAATGAAAAAAATGAGTCTCTGCCTACTATTTCCACCAATGCAAGGCCCTCCCTTTAAGGTGTCACCACCCTAAAGCACTTGGCCGCGTTCGGAAATTTCAATATTGACCACCGTCGACCTGCCATTTGAGACACTTAAAACTCTCACAGTGTTTAGCCACCTATACCAAATTTTAGCTTATGACATGCAGAAAAATATATAACGGGTGTGACCCCAAAAAGTCAGGCTAGATTTTGCATGAATCGCCATGGTAACGGGGTAGTGGTTTTGTACAGTGAGCCCTACGCAGTGTATAGATACACTATAGGGCCGTTTCACCCCCATAAACCTACACTGTTTATAGGGAGTAGATAAATCCTTCTTTTAGGACTATAAATAAACACTTTCTGATCACCCTAATAACAAATAACCATGTATTTAACCCTTCTTTCCCTCCCCTATAGGCTAAATTCCGCAAAATAACAAAGTTCATAAGGGACTCTTTGGCCAGTAAACCCGGAAGTGACCCGATTTAGGGTGGTGACACCTTAAACGAAGACGGGTTGCCATGGTTACGAGTTAACATTTTTTTAAATGACACATTAGAGCATCCTTAACAATAAAAAAACACTATATCAGGTCTAACTAACAGATTTTAGCTTTATTTTGGCCAAAAAAATATCCCCGGGGGTCCTGCAACTAGCCAAAATCGACAAAAATTGCAGCCGTTTAAGCGAGTCCTTTCTCGACGAACCTACCGAAAAATCTAGCCTGACTTTGTTTATACAAATACCCCTCCAAATTAAGCTTAAGACATGAGGTTTCAGAAGGTATACCCCCCTAAGCCCTGTGAGAGTTACAGACAAGGCTAGAGAGAGCCAGAGGGCAAGTATGTGGATGATTTTCATGTCAAAATCACCAATTTTGGCCCAAAATTAGGCCCCGGGGGCCTATCATTGTTGTTTATAGACCATAGCAACCCATAGCAACCAATGGAATGTGCAACCTAAAGCTATAATAAGCAAGCACACTGAATACACTTCACTCCTACTGCATAATACTCCAAAAAAATAAAGAAAATCAATGAAAAAAATGAGTCTCTGCCTACTATTTCCACCAATGCAAGGCCCTCCCTTTAAGGTGTCACCACCCTAAAGCACTTGGCCGCGTTCGGAAATTTCAATATTGACCACCGTCGACCTGCCATTTGAGACACTTAAAACTCTCACAGTGTTTAGCCACCTATACCAAATTTTAGCTTATGACATGCAGAAAAATATATAACGGGTGTGACCCCAAAAAGTCAGGCTAGATTTTGCATGAATCGCCATGGTAACGGGGTAGTGGTTTTGTACAGTGAGCCCTACGCAGTGTATAGATACACTATAGGGCCGTTTCACCCCCATAAACCTACACTGTTTATAGGGAGTAGATAAATCCTTCTTTTAGGACTATAAATAAACACTTTCTGATCACCCTAATAACAAATAACCATGTATTTAACCCTTCTTTCCCTCCCCTATAGGCTAAATTCCGCAAAATAACAAAGTTCATAAGGGACTCTTTGGCCAGTAAACCCGGAAGTGACCCGATTTAGGGTGGTGACACCTTAAACGAAGACGGGTTGCCATGGTTACGAGTTAACATTTTTTTAAATGACACATTAGAGCATCCTTAACAATAAAAAAACACTATATCAGGTCTAACTAACAGATTTTAGCTTTATTTTGGCCAAAAAAATATCCCCGGGGGTCCTGCAACTAGCCAAAATCGACAAAAATTGCAGCCGTTTAAGCGAGTCCTTTCTCGACGAACCTACCGAAAAATCTAGCCTGACTTTGTTTATACAAATACCCCTCCAAATTAAGCTTAAGACATGAGGTTTCAGAAGGTATACCCCCCTAAGCCCTGTGAGAGTTACAGACAAGGCTAGAGAGAGCCAGAGGGCAAGTATGTGGATGATTTTCATGTCAAAATCACCAATTTTGGCCCAAAATTAGGCCCCGGGGGCCTATCATTGTTGTTTATAGACCATAGCAACCCATAGCAACCAATGGAATGTGCAACCTAAAGCTATAATAAGCAAGCACACTGAATACACTTCACTCCTACTGCATAATACTCCAAAAAAATAAAGAAAATCAATGAAAAAAATGAGTCTCTGCCTACTATTTCCACCAATGCAAGGCCCTCCCTTTAAGGTGTCACCACCCTAAAGCACTTGGCCGCGTTCGGAAATTTCAATATTGACCACCGTCGACCTGCCATTTGAGACACTTAAAACTCTCACAGTGTTTAGCCACCTATACCAAATTTTAGCTTATGACATGCAGAAAAATATATAACGGGTGTGACCCCAAAAAGTCAGGCTAGATTTTGCATGAATCGCCATGGTAACGGGGTAGTGGTTTTGTACAGTGAGCCCTACGCAGTGTATAGATACACTATAGGGCCGTTTCACCCCCATAAACCTACACTGTTTATAGGGAGTAGATAAATCCTTCTTTTAGGACTATAAATAAACACTTTCTGATCACCCTAATAACAAATAACCATGTATTTAACCCTTCTTTCCCTCCCCTATAGGCTAAATTCCGCAAAATAACAAAGTTCATAAGGGACTCTTTGGCCAGTAAACCCGGAAGTGACCCGATTTAGGGTGGTGACACCTTAAACGAAGACGGGTTGCCATGGTTACGAGTTAACATTTTTTTAAATGACACATTAGAGCATCCTTAACAATAAAAAAACACTATATCAGGTCTAACTAACAGATTTTAGCTTTATTTTGGCCAAAAAAATATCCCCGGGGGTCCTGCAACTAGCCAAAATCGACAAAAATTGCAGCCGTTTAAGCGAGTCCTTTCTCGACGAACCTACCGAAAAATCTAGCCTGACTTTGTTTATACAAATACCCCTCCAAATTAAGCTTAAGACATGAGGTTTCAGAAGGTATACCCCCCTAAGCCCTGTGAGAGTTACAGACAAGGCTAGAGAGAGCCAGAGGGCAAGTATGTGGATGATTTTCATGTCAAAATCACCAATTTTGGCCCAAAATTAGGCCCCGGGGGCCTATCATTGTTGTTTATAGACCATAGCAACCCATAGCAACCAATGGAATGTGCAACCTAAAGCTATAATAAGCAAGCACACTGAATACACTTCACTCCTACTGCATAATACTCCAAAAAAATAAAGAAAATCAATGAAAAAAATGAGTCTCTGCCTACTATTTCCACCAATGCAAGGCCCTCCCTTTAAGGTGTCACCACCCTAAAGCACTTGGCCGCGTTCGGAAATTTCAATATTGACCACCGTCGACCTGCCATTTGAGACACTTAAAACTCTCACAGTGTTTAGCCACCTATACCAAATTTTAGCTTATGACATGCAGAAAAATATATAACGGGTGTGACCCCAAAAAGTCAGGCTAGATTTTGCATGAATCGCCATGGTAACGGGGTAGTGGTTTTGTACAGTGAGCCCTACGCAGTGTATAGATACACTATAGGGCCGTTTCACCCCCATAAACCTACACTGTTTATAGGGAGTAGATAAATCCTTCTTTTAGGACTATAAATAAACACTTTCTGATCACCCTAATAACAAATAACCATGTATTTAACCCTTCTTTCCCTCCCCTATAGGCTAAATTCCGCAAAATAACAAAGTTCATAAGGGACTCTTTGGCCAGTAAACCCGGAAGTGACCCGATTTAGGGTGGTGACACCTTAAACGAAGACGGGTTGCCATGGTTACGAGTTAACATTTTTTTAAATGACACATTAGAGCATCCTTAACAATAAAAAAACACTATATCAGGTCTAACTAACAGATTTTAGCTTTATTTTGGCCAAAAAAATATCCCCGGGGGTCCTGCAACTAGCCAAAATCGACAAAAATTGCAGCCGTTTAAGCGAGTCCTTTCTCGACGAACCTACCGAAAAATCTAGCCTGACTTTGTTTATACAAATACCCCTCCAAATTAAGCTTAAGACATGAGGTTTCAGAAGGTATACCCCCCTAAGCCCTGTGAGAGTTACAGACAAGGCTAGAGAGAGCCAGAGGGCAAGTATGTGGATGATTTTCATGTCAAAATCACCAATTTTGGCCCAAAATTAGGCCCCGGGGGCCTATCATTGTTGTTTATAGACCATAGCAACCCATAGCAACCAATGGAATGTGCAACCTAAAGCTATAATAAGCAAGCACACTGAATACACTTCACTCCTACTGCATAATACTCCAAAAAAATAAAGAAAATCAATGAAAAAAATGAGTCTCTGCCTACTATTTCCACCAATGCAAGGCCCTCCCTTTAAGGTGTCACCACCCTAAAGCACTTGGCCGCGTTCGGAAATTTCAATATTGACCACCGTCGACCTGCCATTTGAGACACTTAAAACTCTCACAGTGTTTAGCCACCTATACCAAATTTTAGCTTATGACATGCAGAAAAATATATAACGGGTGTGACCCCAAAAAGTCAGGCTAGATTTTGCATGAATCGCCATGGTAACGGGGTAGTGGTTTTGTACAGTGAGCCCTACGCAGTGTATAGATACACTATAGGGCCGTTTCACCCCCATAAACCTACACTGTTTATAGGGAGTAGATAAATCCTTCTTTTAGGACTATAAATAAACACTTTCTGATCACCCTAATAACAAATAACCATGTATTTAACCCTTCTTTCCCTCCCCTATAGGCTAAATTCCGCAAAATAACAAAGTTCATAAGGGACTCTTTGGCCAGTAAACCCGGAAGTGACCCGATTTAGGGTGGTGACACCTTAAACGAAGACGGGTTGCCATGGTTACGAGTTAACATTTTTTTAAATGACACATTAGAGCATCCTTAACAATAAAAAAACACTATATCAGGTCTAACTAACAGATTTTAGCTTTATTTTGGCCAAAAAAATATCCCCGGGGGTCCTGCAACTAGCCAAAATCGACAAAAATTGCAGCCGTTTAAGCGAGTCCTTTCTCGACGAACCTACCGAAAAATCTAGCCTGACTTTGTTTATACAAATACCCCTCCAAATTAAGCTTAAGACATGAGGTTTCAGAAGGTATACCCCCCTAAGCCCTGTGAGAGTTACAGACAAGGCTAGAGAGAGCCAGAGGGCAAGTATGTGGATGATTTTCATGTCAAAATCACCAATTTTGGCCCAAAATTAGGCCCCGGGGGCCTATCATTGTTGTTTATAGACCATAGCAACCCATAGCAACCAATGGAATGTGCAACCTAAAGCTATAATAAGCAAGCACACTGAATACACTTCACTCCTACTGCATAATACTCCAAAAAAATAAAGAAAATCAATGAAAAAAATGAGTCTCTGCCTACTATTTCCACCAATGCAAGGCCCTCCCTTTAAGGTGTCACCACCCTAAAGCACTTGGCCGCGTTCGGAAATTTCAATATTGACCACCGTCGACCTGCCATTTGAGACACTTAAAACTCTCACAGTGTTTAGCCACCTATACCAAATTTTAGCTTATGACATGCAGAAAAATATATAACGGGTGTGACCCCAAAAAGTCAGGCTAGATTTTGCATGAATCGCCATGGTAACGGGGTAGTGGTTTTGTACAGTGAGCCCTACGCAGTGTATAGATACACTATAGGGCCGTTTCACCCCCATAAACCTACACTGTTTATAGGGAGTAGATAAATCCTTCTTTTAGGACTATAAATAAACACTTTCTGATCACCCTAATAACAAATAACCATGTATTTAACCCTTCTTTCCCTCCCCTATAGGCTAAATTCCGCAAAATAACAAAGTTCATAAGGGACTCTTTGGCCAGTAAACCCGGAAGTGACCCGATTTAGGGTGGTGACACCTTAAACGAAGACGGGTTGCCATGGTTACGAGTTAACATTTTTTTAAATGACACATTAGAGCATCCTTAACAATAAAAAAACACTATATCAGGTCTAACTAACAGATTTTAGCTTTATTTTGGCCAAAAAAATATCCCCGGGGGTCCTGCAACTAGCCAAAATCGACAAAAATTGCAGCCGTTTAAGCGAGTCCTTTCTCGACGAACCTACCGAAAAATCTAGCCTGACTTTGTTTATACAAATACCCCTCCAAATTAAGCTTAAGACATGAGGTTTCAGAAGGTATACCCCCCTAAGCCCTGTGAGAGTTACAGACAAGGCTAGAGAGAGCCAGAGGGCAAGTATGTGGATGATTTTCATGTCAAAATCACCAATTTTGGCCCAAAATTAGGCCCCGGGGGCCTATCATTGTTGTTTATAGACCATAGCAACCCATAGCAACCAATGGAATGTGCAACCTAAAGCTATAATAAGCAAGCACACTGAATACACTTCACTCCTACTGCATAATACTCCAAAAAAATAAAGAAAATCAATGAAAAAAATGAGTCTCTGCCTACTATTTCCACCAATGCAAGGCCCTCCCTTTAAGGTGTCACCACCCTAAAGCACTTGGCCGCGTTCGGAAATTTCAATATTGACCACCGTCGACCTGCCATTTGAGACACTTAAAACTCTCACAGTGTTTAGCCACCTATACCAAATTTTAGCTTATGACATGCAGAAAAATATATAACGGGTGTGACCCCAAAAAGTCAGGCTAGATTTTGCATGAATCGCCATGGTAACGGGGTAGTGGTTTTGTACAGTGAGCCCTACGCAGTGTATAGATACACTATAGGGCCGTTTCACCCCCATAAACCTACACTGTTTATAGGGAGTAGATAAATCCTTCTTTTAGGACTATAAATAAACACTTTCTGATCACCCTAATAACAAATAACCATGTATTTAACCCTTCTTTCCCTCCCCTATAGGCTAAATTCCGCAAAATAACAAAGTTCATAAGGGACTCTTTGGCCAGTAAACCCGGAAGTGACCCGATTTAGGGTGGTGACACCTTAAACGAAGACGGGTTGCCATGGTTACGAGTTAACATTTTTTTAAATGACACATTAGAGCATCCTTAACAATAAAAAAACACTATATCAGGTCTAACTAACAGATTTTAGCTTTATTTTGGCCAAAAAAATATCCCCGGGGGTCCTGCAACTAGCCAAAATCGACAAAAATTGCAGCCGTTTAAGCGAGTCCTTTCTCGACGAACCTACCGAAAAATCTAGCCTGACTTTGTTTATACAAATACCCCTCCAAATTAAGCTTAAGACATGAGGTTTCAGAAGGTATACCCCCCTAAGCCCTGTGAGAGTTACAGACAAGGCTAGAGAGAGCCAGAGGGCAAGTATGTGGATGATTTTCATGTCAAAATCACCAATTTTGGCCCAAAATTAGGCCCCGGGGGCCTATCATTGTTGTTTATAGACCATAGCAACCCATAGCAACCAATGGAATGTGCAACCTAAAGCTATAATAAGCAAGCACACTGAATACACTTCACTCCTACTGCATAATACTCCAAAAAAATAAAGAAAATCAATGAAAAAAATGAGTCTCTGCCTACTATTTCCACCAATGCAAGGCCCTCCCTTTAAGGTGTCACCACCCTAAAGCACTTGGCCGCGTTCGGAAATTTCAATATTGACCACCGTCGACCTGCCATTTGAGACACTTAAAACTCTCACAGTGTTTAGCCACCTATACCAAATTTTAGCTTATGACATGCAGAAAAATATATAACGGGTGTGACCCCAAAAAGTCAGGCTAGATTTTGCATGAATCGCCATGGTAACGGGGTAGTGGTTTTGTACAGTGAGCCCTACGCAGTGTATAGATACACTATAGGGCCGTTTCACCCCCATAAACCTACACTGTTTATAGGGAGTAGATAAATCCTTCTTTTAGGACTATAAATAAACACTTTCTGATCACCCTAATAACAAATAACCATGTATTTAACCCTTCTTTCCCTCCCCTATAGGCTAAATTCCGCAAAATAACAAAGTTCATAAGGGACTCTTTGGCCAGTAAACCCGGAAGTGACCCGATTTAGGGTGGTGACACCTTAAACGAAGACGGGTTGCCATGGTTACGAGTTAACATTTTTTTAAATGACACATTAGAGCATCCTTAACAATAAAAAAACACTATATCAGGTCTAACTAACAGATTTTAGCTTTATTTTGGCCAAAAAAATATCCCCGGGGGTCCTGCAACTAGCCAAAATCGACAAAAATTGCAGCCGTTTAAGCGAGTCCTTTCTCGACGAACCTACCGAAAAATCTAGCCTGACTTTGTTTATACAAATACCCCTCCAAATTAAGCTTAAGACATGAGGTTTCAGAAGGTATACCCCCCTAAGCCCTGTGAGAGTTACAGACAAGGCTAGAGAGAGCCAGAGGGCAAGTATGTGGATGATTTTCATGTCAAAATCACCAATTTTGGCCCAAAATTAGGCCCCGGGGGCCTATCATTGTTGTTTATAGACCATAGCAACCCATAGCAACCAATGGAATGTGCAACCTAAAGCTATAATAAGCAAGCACACTGAATACACTTCACTCCTACTGCATAATACTCCAAAAAAATAAAGAAAATCAATGAAAAAAATGAGTCTCTGCCTACTATTTCCACCAATGCAAGGCCCTCCCTTTAAGGTGTCACCACCCTAAAGCACTTGGCCGCGTTCGGAAATTTCAATATTGACCACCGTCGACCTGCCATTTGAGACACTTAAAACTCTCACAGTGTTTAGCCACCTATACCAAATTTTAGCTTATGACATGCAGAAAAATATATAACGGGTGTGACCCCAAAAAGTCAGGCTAGATTTTGCATGAATCGCCATGGTAACGGGGTAGTGGTTTTGTACAGTGAGCCCTACGCAGTGTATAGATACACTATAGGGCCGTTTCACCCCCATAAACCTACACTGTTTATAGGGAGTAGATAAATCCTTCTTTTAGGACTATAAATAAACACTTTCTGATCACCCTAATAACAAATAACCATGTATTTAACCCTTCTTTCCCTCCCCTATAGGCTAAATTCCGCAAAATAACAAAGTTCATAAGGGACTCTTTGGCCAGTAAACCCGGAAGTGACCCGATTTAGGGTGGTGACACCTTAAACGAAGACGGGTTGCCATGGTTACGAGTTAACATTTTTTTAAATGACACATTAGAGCATCCTTAACAATAAAAAAACACTATATCAGGTCTAACTAACAGATTTTAGCTTTATTTTGGCCAAAAAAATATCCCCGGGGGTCCTGCAACTAGCCAAAATCGACAAAAATTGCAGCCGTTTAAGCGAGTCCTTTCTCGACGAACCTACCGAAAAATCTAGCCTGACTTTGTTTATACAAATACCCCTCCAAATTAAGCTTAAGACATGAGGTTTCAGAAGGTATACCCCCCTAAGCCCTGTGAGAGTTACAGACAAGGCTAGAGAGAGCCAGAGGGCAAGTATGTGGATGATTTTCATGTCAAAATCACCAATTTTGGCCCAAAATTAGGCCCCGGGGGCCTATCATTGTTGTTTATAGACCATAGCAACCCATAGCAACCAATGGAATGTGCAACCTAAAGCTATAATAAGCAAGCACACTGAATACACTTCACTCCTACTGCATAATACTCCAAAAAAATAAAGAAAATCAATGAAAAAAATGAGTCTCTGCCTACTATTTCCACCAATGCAAGGCCCTCCCTTTAAGGTGTCACCACCCTAAAGCACTTGGCCGCGTTCGGAAATTTCAATATTGACCACCGTCGACCTGCCATTTGAGACACTTAAAACTCTCACAGTGTTTAGCCACCTATACCAAATTTTAGCTTATGACATGCAGAAAAATATATAACGGGTGTGACCCCAAAAAGTCAGGCTAGATTTTGCATGAATCGCCATGGTAACGGGGTAGTGGTTTTGTACAGTGAGCCCTACGCAGTGTATAGATACACTATAGGGCCGTTTCACCCCCATAAACCTACACTGTTTATAGGGAGTAGATAAATCCTTCTTTTAGGACTATAAATAAACACTTTCTGATCACCCTAATAACAAATAACCATGTATTTAACCCTTCTTTCCCTCCCCTATAGGCTAAATTCCGCAAAATAACAAAGTTCATAAGGGACTCTTTGGCCAGTAAACCCGGAAGTGACCCGATTTAGGGTGGTGACACCTTAAACGAAGACGGGTTGCCATGGTTACGAGTTAACATTTTTTTAAATGACACATTAGAGCATCCTTAACAATAAAAAAACACTATATCAGGTCTAACTAACAGATTTTAGCTTTATTTTGGCCAAAAAAATATCCCCGGGGGTCCTGCAACTAGCCAAAATCGACAAAAATTGCAGCCGTTTAAGCGAGTCCTTTCTCGACGAACCTACCGAAAAATCTAGCCTGACTTTGTTTATACAAATACCCCTCCAAATTAAGCTTAAGACATGAGGTTTCAGAAGGTATACCCCCCTAAGCCCTGTGAGAGTTACAGACAAGGCTAGAG
Organism: Harmothoe impar; assembly: GCA_947462335.1. Taxonomy (NCBI): domain Eukaryota; kingdom Metazoa; phylum Annelida; class Polychaeta; order Phyllodocida; family Polynoidae; genus Harmothoe; species Harmothoe impar. Next base: position 87,043 of record CANHQG010000057.1, read on the forward strand.
AGAGCCAGAGGGCAAGTATGTGGATGATTTTCATGTCAAAATCACCAATTTTGGCCCAAAATTAGGCCCCGGGGGCCTATCATTGTTGTTTATAGACCATAGCAACCCATAGCAACCAATGGAATGTGCAACCTAAAGCTATAATAAGCAAGCACACTGAATACACTTCACTCCTACTGCATAATACTCCAAAAAAATAAAGAAAATCAATGAAAAAAATGAGTCTCTGCCTACTATTTCCACCAATGCAAGGCCCTCCCTTTAAGGTGTCACCACCCTAAAGCACTTGGCCGCGTTCGGAAATTTCAATATTGACCACCGTCGACCTGCCATTTGAGACACTTAAAACTCTCACAGTGTTTAGCCACCTATACCAAATTTTAGCTTATGACATGCAGAAAAATATATAACGGGTGTGACCCCAAAAAGTCAGGCTAGATTTTGCATGAATCGCCATGGTAACGGGGTAGTGGTTTTGTACAGTGAGCCCTACGCAGTGTATAGATACACTATAGGGCCGTTTCACCCCCATAAACCTACACTGTTTATAGGGAGTAGATAAATCCTTCTTTTAGGACTATAAATAAACACTTTCTGATCACCCTAATAACAAATAACCATGTATTTAACCCTTCTTTCCCTCCCCTATAGGCTAAATTCCGCAAAATAACAAAGTTCATAAGGGACTCTTTGGCCAGTAAACCCGGAAGTGACCCGATTTAGGGTGGTGACACCTTAAACGAAGACGGGTTGCCATGGTTACGAGTTAACATTTTTTTAAATGACACATTAGAGCATCCTTAACAATAAAAAAACACTATATCAGGTCTAACTAACAGATTTTAGCTTTATTTTGGCCAAAAAAATATCCCCGGGGGTCCTGCAACTAGCCAAAATCGACAAAAATTGCAGCCGTTTAAGCGAGTCCTTTCTCGACGAACCTACCGAAAAATCTAGCCTGACTTTGTTTATACAAATACCCCTCCAAATTAAGCTTAAGACATGAGGTTTCAGAAGGTATACCCCCCTAAGCCCTGTGAGAGTTACAGACAAGGCTAGAGAGAGCCAGAGGGCAAGTATGTGGATGATTTTCATGTCAAAATCACCAATTTTGGCCCAAAATTAGGCCCCGGGGGCCTATCATTGTTGTTTATAGACCATAGCAACCCATAGCAACCAATGGAATGTGCAACCTAAAGCTATAATAAGCAAGCACACTGAATACACTTCACTCCTACTGCATAATACTCCAAAAAAATAAAGAAAATCAATGAAAAAAATGAGTCTCTGCCTACTATTTCCACCAATGCAAGGCCCTCCCTTTAAGGTGTCACCACCCTAAAGCACTTGGCCGCGTTCGGAAATTTCAATATTGACCACCGTCGACCTGCCATTTGAGACACTTAAAACTCTCACAGTGTTTAGCCACCTATACCAAATTTTAGCTTATGACATGCAGAAAAATATATAACGGGTGTGACCCCAAAAAGTCAGGCTAGATTTTGCATGAATCGCCATGGTAACGGGGTAGTGGTTTTGTACAGTGAGCCCTACGCAGTGTATAGATACACTATAGGGCCGTTTCACCCCCATAAACCTACACTGTTTATAGGGAGTAGATAAATCCTTCTTTTAGGACTATAAATAAACACTTTCTGATCACCCTAATAACAAATAACCATGTATTTAACCCTTCTTTCCCTCCCCTATAGGCTAAATTCCGCAAAATAACAAAGTTCATAAGGGACTCTTTGGCCAGTAAACCCGGAAGTGACCCGATTTAGGGTGGTGACACCTTAAACGAAGACGGGTTGCCATGGTTACGAGTTAACATTTTTTTAAATGACACATTAGAGCATCCTTAACAATAAAAAAACACTATATCAGGTCTAACTAACAGATTTTAGCTTTATTTTGGCCAAAAAAATATCCCCGGGGGTCCTGCAACTAGCCAAAATCGACAAAAATTGCAGCCGTTTAAGCGAGTCCTTTCTCGACGAACCTACCGAAAAATCTAGCCTGACTTTGTTTATACAAATACCCCTCCAAATTAAGCTTAAGACATGAGGTTTCAGAAGGTATACCCCCCTAAGCCCTGTGAGAGTTACAGACAAGGCTAGAGAGAGCCAGAGGGCAAGTATGTGGATGATTTTCATGTCAAAATCACCAATTTTGGCCCAAAATTAGGCCCCGGGGGCCTATCATTGTTGTTTATAGACCATAGCAACCCATAGCAACCAATGGAATGTGCAACCTAAAGCTATAATAAGCAAGCACACTGAATACACTTCACTCCTACTGCATAATACTCCAAAAAAATAAAGAAAATCAATGAAAAAAATGAGTCTCTGCCTACTATTTCCACCAATGCAAGGCCCTCCCTTTAAGGTGTCACCACCCTAAAGCACTTGGCCGCGTTCGGAAATTTCAATATTGACCACCGTCGACCTGCCATTTGAGACACTTAAAACTCTCACAGTGTTTAGCCACCTATACCAAATTTTAGCTTATGACATGCAGAAAAATATATAACGGGTGTGACCCCAAAAAGTCAGGCTAGATTTTGCATGAATCGCCATGGTAACGGGGTAGTGGTTTTGTACAGTGAGCCCTACGCAGTGTATAGATACACTATAGGGCCGTTTCACCCCCATAAACCTACACTGTTTATAGGGAGTAGATAAATCCTTCTTTTAGGACTATAAATAAACACTTTCTGATCACCCTAATAACAAATAACCATGTATTTAACCCTTCTTTCCCTCCCCTATAGGCTAAATTCCGCAAAATAACAAAGTTCATAAGGGACTCTTTGGCCAGTAAACCCGGAAGTGACCCGATTTAGGGTGGTGACACCTTAAACGAAGACGGGTTGCCATGGTTACGAGTTAACATTTTTTTAAATGACACATTAGAGCATCCTTAACAATAAAAAAACACTATATCAGGTCTAACTAACAGATTTTAGCTTTATTTTGGCCAAAAAAATATCCCCGGGGGTCCTGCAACTAGCCAAAATCGACAAAAATTGCAGCCGTTTAAGCGAGTCCTTTCTCGACGAACCTACCGAAAAATCTAGCCTGACTTTGTTTATACAAATACCCCTCCAAATTAAGCTTAAGACATGAGGTTTCAGAAGGTATACCCCCCTAAGCCCTGTGAGAGTTACAGACAAGGCTAGAGAGAGCCAGAGGGCAAGTATGTGGATGATTTTCATGTCAAAATCACCAATTTTGGCCCAAAATTAGGCCCCGGGGGCCTATCATTGTTGTTTATAGACCATAGCAACCCATAGCAACCAATGGAATGTGCAACCTAAAGCTATAATAAGCAAGCACACTGAATACACTTCACTCCTACTGCATAATACTCCAAAAAAATAAAGAAAATCAATGAAAAAAATGAGTCTCTGCCTACTATTTCCACCAATGCAAGGCCCTCCCTTTAAGGTGTCACCACCCTAAAGCACTTGGCCGCGTTCGGAAATTTCAATATTGACCACCGTCGACCTGCCATTTGAGACACTTAAAACTCTCACAGTGTTTAGCCACCTATACCAAATTTTAGCTTATGACATGCAGAAAAATATATAACGGGTGTGACCCCAAAAAGTCAGGCTAGATTTTGCATGAATCGCCATGGTAACGGGGTAGTGGTTTTGTACAGTGAGCCCTACGCAGTGTATAGATACACTATAGGGCCGTTTCACCCCCATAAACCTACACTGTTTATAGGGAGTAGATAAATCCTTCTTTTAGGACTATAAATAAACACTTTCTGATCACCCTAATAACAAATAACCATGTATTTAACCCTTCTTTCCCTCCCCTATAGGCTAAATTCCGCAAAATAACAAAGTTCATAAGGGACTCTTTGGCCAGTAAACCCGGAAGTGACCCGATTTAGGGTGGTGACACCTTAAACGAAGACGGGTTGCCATGGTTACGAGTTAACATTTTTTTAAATGACACATTAGAGCATCCTTAACAATAAAAAAACACTATATCAGGTCTAACTAACAGATTTTAGCTTTATTTTGGCCAAAAAAATATCCCCGGGGGTCCTGCAACTAGCCAAAATCGACAAAAATTGCAGCCGTTTAAGCGAGTCCTTTCTCGACGAACCTACCGAAAAATCTAGCCTGACTTTGTTTATACAAATACCCCTCCAAATTAAGCTTAAGACATGAGGTTTCAGAAGGTATACCCCCCTAAGCCCTGTGAGAGTTACAGACAAGGCTAGAGAGAGCCAGAGGGCAAGTATGTGGATGATTTTCATGTCAAAATCACCAATTTTGGCCCAAAATTAGGCCCCGGGGGCCTATCATTGTTGTTTATAGACCATAGCAACCCATAGCAACCAATGGAATGTGCAACCTAAAGCTATAATAAGCAAGCACACTGAATACACTTCACTCCTACTGCATAATACTCCAAAAAAATAAAGAAAATCAATGAAAAAAATGAGTCTCTGCCTACTATTTCCACCAATGCAAGGCCCTCCCTTTAAGGTGTCACCACCCTAAAGCACTTGGCCGCGTTCGGAAATTTCAATATTGACCACCGTCGACCTGCCATTTGAGACACTTAAAACTCTCACAGTGTTTAGCCACCTATACCAAATTTTAGCTTATGACATGCAGAAAAATATATAACGGGTGTGACCCCAAAAAGTCAGGCTAGATTTTGCATGAATCGCCATGGTAACGGGGTAGTGGTTTTGTACAGTGAGCCCTACGCAGTGTATAGATACACTATAGGGCCGTTTCACCCCCATAAACCTACACTGTTTATAGGGAGTAGATAAATCCTTCTTTTAGGACTATAAATAAACACTTTCTGATCACCCTAATAACAAATAACCATGTATTTAACCCTTCTTTCCCTCCCCTATAGGCTAAATTCCGCAAAATAACAAAGTTCATAAGGGACTCTTTGGCCAGTAAACCCGGAAGTGACCCGATTTAGGGTGGTGACACCTTAAACGAAGACGGGTTGCCATGGTTACGAGTTAACATTTTTTTAAATGACACATTAGAGCATCCTTAACAATAAAAAAACACTATATCAGGTCTAACTAACAGATTTTAGCTTTATTTTGGCCAAAAAAATATCCCCGGGGGTCCTGCAACTAGCCAAAATCGACAAAAATTGCAGCCGTTTAAGCGAGTCCTTTCTCGACGAACCTACCGAAAAATCTAGCCTGACTTTGTTTATACAAATACCCCTCCAAATTAAGCTTAAGACATGAGGTTTCAGAAGGTATACCCCCCTAAGCCCTGTGAGAGTTACAGACAAGGCTAGAGAGAGCCAGAGGGCAAGTATGTGGATGATTTTCATGTCAAAATCACCAATTTTGGCCCAAAATTAGGCCCCGGGGGCCTATCATTGTTGTTTATAGACCATAGCAACCCATAGCAACCAATGGAATGTGCAACCTAAAGCTATAATAAGCAAGCACACTGAATACACTTCACTCCTACTGCATAATACTCCAAAAAAATAAAGAAAATCAATGAAAAAAATGAGTCTCTGCCTACTATTTCCACCAATGCAAGGCCCTCCCTTTAAGGTGTCACCACCCTAAAGCACTTGGCCGCGTTCGGAAATTTCAATATTGACCACCGTCGACCTGCCATTTGAGACACTTAAAACTCTCACAGTGTTTAGCCACCTATACCAAATTTTAGCTTATGACATGCAGAAAAATATATAACGGGTGTGACCCCAAAAAGTCAGGCTAGATTTTGCATGAATCGCCATGGTAACGGGGTAGTGGTTTTGTACAGTGAGCCCTACGCAGTGTATAGATACACTATAGGGCCGTTTCACCCCCATAAACCTACACTGTTTATAGGGAGTAGATAAATCCTTCTTTTAGGACTATAAATAAACACTTTCTGATCACCCTAATAACAAATAACCATGTATTTAACCCTTCTTTCCCTCCCCTATAGGCTAAATTCCGCAAAATAACAAAGTTCATAAGGGACTCTTTGGCCAGTAAACCCGGAAGTGACCCGATTTAGGGTGGTGACACCTTTCAAGAAAGTGGTGCGCCGCGCGTGCGCGGCGCACCACGTCTTGCAAAATGGCTGCTAATTGCTGCTCTGCGCGAATTTTGCCTAGCTCCACAACGTATATTTGCTAATTTTGACCTGTTTGATCCATGTCAGTTAATTTACTTGACGACTACAGGTTAATAGTGCATCACGGATCATATTGATAGTCATGTAGATTGGATATACTTTAGCTAGTGTGCAAAAAACGACCAAAACCGGCACGTGAATGTGACTGAGCGATAATAAGCTAGGCTAGGCTTGGGCTAGGCTAGGCCTACGAGAGCGTTTCTGGCAAGAATCGGCCGACCCTAGAAATGACGTATACAGTCGAGGGAATCCCCGGGATGCCCGGGCTGCAGGGGTCACGTGATGATGCTGCAGATGCATGTGGGGGGGGGGGGGGGGGGTTGCCGCGTCAGGAGGTGTATTTTGAGTAGAATGGGCTATATTTGCTTTGAGTTTGAATCATACAATTGATCAATTGGGGGGGGGGGGGGGGCGGGGCGTAAAAATTTCTCCTCGCGAAATCTCACCAACCCCCCCCCCGCCCGCCCCCGGCACCCCTCAACCCCGAGCTCACTGGTGGGCTGGGGGGGGACGTGAAAATTTCAGCCCCTTTTGAGCAAATAAGCCACCGCGTAACTATATTTCAAACTGGGGGTGGGGGGGGGGGGCTGTGATTCGATCTACACGCTCTCGAGGGGGGGGGGCGTAAAAAATTCTCTGTGTGAAATCTCACCTACCCCCCCTCCCCCCGGCACCCCTCAACCCCGAGCTCATTGGTAGGCTGGGGGGGGGGGCGTAAAAATTTCCGACACGTCCTGAGGGGGGGCGTGAAAAATTCAGACCCTTCTTGAGGGGGATGAGACGTAAAAAATTCAGCCCCTTTTGAGCAAAAAAAAACCCACGTTACTATAGTTCAAACTGGGGGTAGGGGGGGGGCTGTGATTCGATCTACACGCTCTCGAGGGGGGGGGGGGCGTAAAAATGTCTCCGTGCGAAATCTCACCACCCCCCTCCCCCCCTGGCACCCCTCAACCCCGAGCTCACTGGTAGGCTGGGGGGGTGGGGTAAAAATTTCCGACCCATCCTGAGGGGGGCGTGAAAAATTCAGACCCTTCTTGAGGGGGGGTGGGACGTAAAAAAATTCAGCCCCTATTGAGCAAAAAAAACACAGCGTTACTATAGTTCAAACTGGGGGTGGGGGGGGGGGTGCTGCAATTCGATCTACACGCTCTCAAGGGGGGGGGGGCGTAAAAATTTCTCCGCGCGAAATCTCACCAACCCCCCTCTGCACCCCGCCCACCCCAGCACCCCTCAAGCACCCCTAGCTCCCTGGTGGGCTGGGGGGGGGGGGGCGGGGGTGGCGTATAAATTTCAGCCCTTTTTGAGCAAAAAAGCCTACGTGTTACTAGGCCTATAGTTCAAACAGGGGGGGGGGGGGCTGTGAAACGATAAAGGAGGGGGGGGCGTAAACATTTCTCTGCGTGAAATCTCACCAACCTCCCACTGCAGCCCCCCCCCCCCCTGGTACCCCTCAACCCCGAGCTCCCTGGTGGGCTGGGGGGGGGGGGGTGTAAAAATTTCCAACCCGTCCTGAGGGGGGACGTAAAAAAATTCATACCCCCCTTGTGGGGGGGGGGGGGGTGGGACGTAAAAAAATCAGCCCTTTTTTAGCAAAAAAGCCAGCGCGTTACTATAGTTCAAACGGGGGGGGGGCTGTGAAACGATCTACACGTTCTAGGGGGGGTGGGGTGTAAAAATGTCTCAGCGCGAAATCTCACCAACCCCCCCATCCTTATCAGTACTCATGATCAGTCTAATCAGAAGGCAACCTGGTGACTTTTGGAAAAAAATGTCTATTGCAAAAATCGTCTAATGAAGCGAATTTGTGACCTGGGGCCCTAATTTCGGCGATTTACCGACCTGAGGGGGGGGACCTTTGCACCCCCCCCCCCCCCGGCACACCTCAACCCCGAGGTCCCTGGTGGGCTGGGGGGGGGGGGTAAAAATATCCGACCCGTCCTGAGGAGGAGCGTAAAAAATTCATCCCTTTTTGAGCAAAAAAGCCTGCGCGTTACTATAGTTCAAACGGGGGGGGGGGGGCTGTGAAACGATGTACACGCTCTAGGGGGGGCGTTAAAATGTCTCCGCGCGAAATCTCACCAACCCCCCGGCCCTATCAGTCTGATCAGAAGGCGACCTGGTACGATGATTTAAGCGACCTGGTGACTTTTGGAAAAAAATCGCGTTCTGCCTTTATCCTGTTCTGCCTTTATTCCGTTCACCGTTTATCCCGTTCTCCCTTTATCCCGTTCTCCGTTTATCCCGTTCTCCCTTTATCATGTTCTCCCTTTATCACGTTCTCCCTTTATCCCGTTCGCTGCTACTTCCCTCTAGTCGCTGCTACTGCCCTCTAGTCACTGTAGTGGCTGCTACTGCCCTCTAGTCGCTGCTACTGCCCTCTAGCACTACTAACCTGTAGTGGGTGCTACTACCCTGTAGTTGCTGCTACTGCCCTCTAGTCTCTGCTACTGCCCTGTAGTCGCTGCTACTGCCCTCTAGTCGCTGCTACTGCCCTCTAGTCACTGCTACTGCCCTGTAGTCAATGCTACTGCCCTGTAGTCGCTGCTACTGGCCTCTAGTCGCTGCTACTGCCCTGTAGTCGCTGCTACTGCCCTCTAGTCGCTGCTACTGCCCTCTAGTCTCTGCTACTGCCCTGTAGTCCCTGCTGCTGCCCTCTAGTCGCTGCTACTGCCCAGTAGTCGCTGCTACTGGCCTCTATTCGCTGCTACTGCCCTCTAGTCCCTGCTACTGCCCTCTAGTCACTGCTACTGCCCTCTAGTCGCTGCTACTGCCCTGTAGTCGCTGCTACTGCCCTCTAGTCGCTGCTACTGTCCTCTAGTCGCTCCTACTACCCTGTAGTGGCCGCTACTGCCCTGTAGTCACAGTAGTATCAAGGTGCCCTTTGTAATACCAGGACATTTTTCTTTATTTAAACTTCCCCATTAGAAAATATGCCCTGTAGTGGCTGCTACTGCCCTCTAGCCGCTGCTACTGCCCTGTAGTCGCTGCTACTGCCCTCTAGTCGCTCCTACTGCCCTGTAGTCGCTGCTACTGGCCTCTAGTCGCTGCTACTGCCCTGTAGTCGCTGCTACTGCCCTCTAGTCGCTGCTACTGCCCTGTAGTCGCTGCTACTGCCCTCTAGTCGCTCCTACTACCCTGTAGTGGCGGCTACTGCCCTGTAGTCACAGTAGTATCAAGGTGCCCCTTGTAATACCGGAACATTTTTCTTTATTTAAACTTCCCCATTAATAAATATGCCCTGTAGTGGCTGCTACTGCCCTGTAGTCGCTGCTACTGCCCTCTAGTCGCTACTACTGCCCTGTAGTGGCTGCTACTGCCCTGTAGTGGCTGCTACTGCCCTGTAGTGGCTGCTACTGCCCTGTAGTCGCTGGTACTACCCTCTAGTCCCTGCTACCGCCCTGTAGTCCCTGCTACTGCCCTCTAGTCCCTGCTACTGCCCTCTAGTCGCTACTACTGCCCTGTAGTGGCTGCTACTGCCCTGTAGTGGCTGCTACTGCCCTGTAGTGGCTGGTACTATAGCTCCCACGCCCAAGTTCCAACTAAAAGTATGATAGTTCCCTCACATGTTATGTGCGGTTGTTGATTACTTTGCAGTCCCTGGGGATACAATAACCATGTAAATACCATAGTAAAGCTATTGAAACAAGGAACTTAATTATTTCAACATGATTGATATATTTTGAAAATTGGAATTTTTGTTGCCATGGAAACAGTGATGATTGGAAAATGAAATTACATTTTTTTGTCTCCTTCATTTCAATCAAAAAATAATAAAAAATACACGAAAAAATCTCACTTTAAAATGTCTCCATCAGAATTGTCAAAAACTAAATTCCCTTTCCAGTGATATATTATGGATCTCCCTAGCTCTTCTCATTGCTGAAATATCAATGTCCGAAGGCGGAAGCAGAATTGGGCAAAAGGGGGCAAAAGTGGCCAGATTTGGGCCCTATATGGTATCAATTTTTGTCATAATTACACTTTTTAGGGCAGTAGGCATCAAATAATGTTAGAATATTTTACCAATTCTGTTTCAAATTGATAAAAATACAGGCTACTTCCAAATTGCTGAAAAAAAGAAAATCTAAATTGATAATTTCAAGGATTTTTCGTCAATTTTTGTATTGGTTGGAACTTGGGTGCGGGAGCTATACCCTGTAGTCGCTGGTACTACCCTGTAGTCGCTGGTACTGCCCTCTAGTCCCTGCTACTGCCCTCTAGTCCCTGCTACTGCCCTCTAGTCCCTGCTACTGCCCTCTCGTCGCTGTAGTGGCTGCTACTGCCCTCTAGTCCCTGCTACTGCCCTCTAGTCGCTGTAGTGGCTGCTACTGCCCTCTAGTCGCTGCTACTGCCATGTAGTCGCTGCTACTGACCTCTAGTCACTGCTACTGCCCTCTAGTCGCTGCTACTGCCCTCTAGTCGCTGCTACTGCCCTCTAGTCGCTGTTGTGGCTGCTACTGCCCTCTAGTCGCTGCTACTGCCCTCTAGTCGCTGTAGTGGCTGCTACTGCCCTCTAGTCGCTGCTACTGCAATGTAGTCGCTGCTACTGACCTCTAGTCTCTGCTACTGCCCTCTAGTCGCTGCTACTGCCCTCTAGTCCCTGCTACTGCCCTCTAGTCCCTGCTACTGCCCTCTAGTCCCTGCTACTGCCCTCTAGTCCCTGCTACTGCCCTCTCGTCGCTGTAGTGGCTGCTACTGCCCTCTAGTCCCTGCTACTGCCCTCTAGTCCCTGTAGTGGCTGCTACTGCCCTCTAGTCGCTGCTACTGCCATGTAGTCGCTGCTACTGACCTCTAGTCTCTGCTACTGCCCTCTAGTCGCTGCTACTGCCCTCTAGTCGCTGCTACTGCCCTCTAGTCGCTGTTGTGGCTGCTACTGCCCTCTAGTCGCTGCTACTGCCCTCTAGTCGCCGCTACTGCCGTCTAGTCGCTCCTACTGCCCTCTAGTCGCTGCTACTGGCCTCTTGTCGCTGCTACTGCCCTCTAGTCGCTGCTACTGCCCTCTAGTCGCTGCTACTGCCCTCTAGTTGCTGCTACTGCCCTGTAGTGGCTGCTGCTGCCCTGTAGTGGCTGCTACTGCCCTCTAGTCGCTGCTACTGCCCTCTAGTCGCTGCTACTGCCATTAAGTCGCTGCTACTGACCTCTAGTCTCTGCTACTGCCCTGTAGTCGCTGCTACTGCCCTCTAGTCGCCGCTACTGCCGTCTAGTCGCTCCTACTGCCCTCTAGTCGCTGCTACTACCCTCTAGTCGCTGCTACTGCCCTCTAGTCGCTGCTACTGCCCTCTAGTCTCTGCTACTGCCCTGTAGTCGCTGCTACTGCCCTCTAGTCGCTGCTACTGCCCTCTAGTTGCTGCTACTGCCCTCTAGTCGCTGCTACTGCCCTCTAGTTGCTGCTACTACCATGGCCCTAGACCCCTAAAATCGATATGGCGACATGGCCATCTCTTAAGTCTGATATGGCGACATGGCCATTTCTTAAAATCGACATGGGACATGGCCATACTAGTGACATGGGACATGGGGCATTTCTTAACTCTGACATGGGACATTGGCCTTAGTGACATGGAATATCAGCATTTCAGCAAAAATATGTGCCCTCTAGTCGCTGCTACTGCCCTCTAGTCGCTGCTACTGACCTCTAGTCTCTGCTACTGCCCTGTAGTCGCTGCTACTGCCCTCTAGTCGCCGCTACTGCCGTCTAGTCGCTCCTACTGCCCTCTAGTCGCTGCTACTACCCTCTAGTCGCTGCTACTGCCCTCTAGTCGCTGCTACTGCCCTCTAGTTGCTGCTACTGCCCTCTAGTCGCTGCTACTGCCCTCTAGTTGCTGCTACTACCATGGCCCTAGACCCCTAAAATCGATATGGCGACATGGCCATCTCTTAAGTCTGATATGGCGACATGGCCATTTCTTAAAATCGACATGGGACATGGCCATACTAGTGACATGGGACATGGGGCATTTCTTAACTCTGACATGGGACATTGGCCTTAGTGACATGGAATATCAGCATTTCAGCAAAAATATGTGCCCTCTAGTCGCTGCTACTGCCATTAAGTCGCTGCTACTGACCTCTAGTCTCTGCTACTGCCCTGTAGTCGCTGCTACTGCCCTCTAGTCGCCGCTACTGCCGTCTAGTCGCTCCTACTGCCCTCTAGTCGCTGCTACTACCCTCTAGTCGCTGCTACTGCCCTCTAGTCGCTGCTACTGCCCTCTAGTCTCTGCTACTGCCCTGTAGTCGCTGCCCTCTAGTTGCTGCTACTACCATGGCCCTAGACCCCTAAAATCGATATGGCGACATGGCCATCTCTTAAGTCTGATATGGCGACATGGCCATTTCTTAAAATCGACATGGGACATGGCCATACTAGTGACATGGGACATGGGGCATTTCTTAACTCTGACATGGGACATTGGCCTTAGTGACATGGAATATCAGCATTTCAGCAAAAATATGTGCCTTTTGGGTCAAACCTGGTCACACAAGCAGGGAAATATGGGATTTGGACCAAATATAAGCATTTTAGCCGAAATATGTGCCTTTTGGGTCAAAACTGGTCACACCAGCATGGAAATATGGGATTTGCACCAAATATAAGCATTTTAGCAGACATATGTGCCTTTTGGGTCAAACCTGGTCACACCAGCAGGGAAATATGGGATTTTGACCAAATATAAGCATCTTAGAAGAAATATGTGCCTTTTGGGTCAAACCTGGTCATACCAGCAGGGAAATATGGGATTTGGACCAAATGTAAGCATTTTAGCAGAAATATGTGCCTTTTGGGTCAAACCTGGTCACACCAGCAGGGAAATATGGGATTTGGACCAAATATAAGCATCTTAGAAGAAATATGTGCCTTTTGGGTCAAACCTGGTCATACTAGCAGGGAAATATGGCATTTGGCCCAAATATAAGCATTTTAGCCGAAATATGTGCCTTTTGGGTCAAAACTGGTCACACCAGCAGGGAAATATGGGATTTGCACCAAATATAAGCATTTTAGCAGACATATGTGCCTTTTGGGTCAAACCTGGTCATACTAGCAGGGAAATATGGCATTTGGCCCAAATATAAGCATTTTAGCCGAAATATGTGCCTTTTGGGTCAAAACTGGTCACACCAGCAGGGAAATATGGGATTTGCACCAAATATAAGCATTTTAGCAAACCTGGTCACACCAGCAGGGAAATATGGGATTTGGACCAAATATAAGCATCTTAGAAGAAATATGTGCCTTTTGGGTCAAACCTGGTCATACCAGCAGGGAAATATGGGATTTGGACCAAATATAAGCATTTTAGCAGAAATATGTGCCGTTGGGTCAAACCTGGTCACACCAGCAGGGAAATATGGGATTTGGACCAAATATAAGCATCTTAGCAGAAATATATGACTTTTGGGTCAAACCTGGTCATACTAGCAGGGAAATATGGCATTTGGCCCAAATATTAGCATTTTAGCCGAAATATGTGCCTTTTGGGTCAAAACTGGTCACACCAGCAGGGAAATATGGGATTTGCACCAAATATAAGCATTTTAGCAGAAATAATATTATGTGCCTTTTGGGTCAAACCTGGTCACACCAGCAGGGAAATATGGGATTTGGACCAAATATAAGCATCTTAGAAGAAATATGTGCCTTTTGGGTCAAACCTGGTCATACTAGCAGGGAAATATGGCATTTGCACCAAATATAAGCATTTTAGCCGAGATATGTGCCATTTGGGTCAAAACTTGTCACACCAGCAGGGAAATATGGGATTTGACCAAATATAAGCATATTAGCAGACATATGTGCCTTTTGGGTCAAACCTGGTCACACCAGCAGGGAAATATGGGATTTTGACCAAATATAAGCATCTTAGAAGAAATATGTGCCTTTTGGGTCAAACCTGGTCATACCAGCAGGGAAATATGGGATTTGCACCAAATATAAGCATTTTAGCAGAAATATGTGCCTTTTGGGTCAAAACTGGTCACACCAGCAGGGAAATATGGGATTTGGACCAAATATAAGCATCTTAGAAGAAATATGTGCCTTTTGGGTCAAACCTGGTCATACTAGCAGGAAATATGTGCCTAGTGCCTCCCACGGCTGGTGCCGGTGGGAGGCACTAGGTGGCACTGGTATGTCACTAATATGGGAATAACTTCCCCAATGGAAGTTATGCCCGACTATAAGCATCTTAGAAGAAATATCTGAGGAGATTGTTATTGTATGGTGATGATACCTGGTTCGTATGGTGATGCATGATATATGTCTGGCCTTAATAATGGCCATACTACCAGCTTTGTTGGTGTTTTGGGTCACAGGTGGACATACTACCAGATTTATGAGTAATTTATAAGAAAGGGGAGGAGATTGTTATCGTATGGTGATGATACTTGGTTCGTATGGTGATGCATGATATATGTCTGGCCTTAATAATGGCCATACTACCAGCTTTGTTGGTGTTTTGGGTCACAGGTGGACATACTACCAGATTTATGAGTAATTTATAAGAAAGGGGAGGAGATTGTTATCGTATGGTGATGATACTTGGTTCGTATGGTGATGCATGATGTATCTCTTGGCCGAATAATGGCCATACTACCAGCTGGACAGGTACACAGCAGGTGATATGAGGTGTGGTGCAGGTGGACAGGTACACCGCAGGTGATATGAGGTGTGGTGCAGGTGGACAGGTACACCCACAGGTGATATGAGGTGTGCTACAGGTGGACAGGTACACCCACAGGTGATATGAGGTGGACAGGTACATCTACAGGTGATATGAGGTGTGGTATAAGTGGACAGGTATTCCTGCAGGTGATATGAGGTGTGGTGCAGGTGGACAGGTACACCTACACATGATATGAGGTGTGGTATAAGTGGACAGGTATTCCTGCAGGTGATATGAGGTGTGCTACAGGTGGACAGGTACACCTACACATGATATGAGGTGTGGTATAAGTGGACAGGTATTCCTGCAGGTGATATGAGGTGTGCTACAGGTGGACAGGGACACCTACACATGATATGAGGTGTGGTATAAGTGGACAGGTATTCCTGCAGGTGATATGAGGTGTGCTACAGGTGGACAGGTACACCCAAAGGTGATATGAGGTGTGCTACAGGTGGACAGGTACACCCACAGGTGATATGAGGTGGACAGGTACATCTACAGGTGATATGAGGTGTGCTACAGGTGGACAGGTACACCCACAGGTGATATGAGGTGGACAGGTACATCTACAGGTGATATGAGGTGTGCTACAGGTGGACAGGTACACCCACATGTGATATGAGCTGTGCTACAGGTGGACAGGTACACCCACAGGTGATATGAGGTGGACAGGTACATCTACAGGTGATATGAGGTGTGCTACAGGTGGACAGGTACACCCACAGGTGATATGAGCTGTGCTACAGGTGGACAGGTATACCTACAGGCTATATGAGGCGTGCTTCAGGTGGACAAGTATACCTTCAGGCTATATGAGGCATGCTACAGGTGGACAGATATACCAAGAGGCTATATGTCATATATGAGGCATGCTACAGGTGGACAGGTATGCCTAGAGGCTATATGAGGCGTGCTACAGGTGGACAGATATACCTACAGGCTATATGAGGCGTGCTACAGGTGGACAGGTACACCTACAGGCTATATGAGGCGTGCTACAGGTGGACAGGTACACCTACAGGCTATATGAGGTGTGCTACAGGTGGACAGGTACACCCACAGGTGATATGAGGTGGACAGGTACATCTACAGGTGATATGAGGTGTGGTATAAGTGGACAGGTATTCCTGCAGGTGATATGAGGTGTGGTGCAGGTGGACAGGTACACCTACACATGATATGAGGTGTGGTATAAGTGGACAGGTATTCCTGCAGGTGATATGAGGTGTGCTACAGGTGGACAGGTACACCTACACATGATATGAGGTGTGGTATAAGTGGACAGGTATTCCTGCAGGTGATATGAGGTGTGCTACAGGTGGACAGGGACACCTACACATGATATGAGGTGTGGTATAAGTGGACAGGTATTCCTGCAGGTGATATGAGGTGTGCTACAGGTGGACAGGTACACCCAAAGGTGATATGAGGTGTGCTACAGGTGGACAGGTACACCCACAGGTGATATGAGGTGGACAGGTACATCTACAGGTGATATGAGGTGTGCTACAGGTGGACAGGTACACCCACAGGTGATATGAGGTGGACAGGTACATCTACAGGTGATATGAGGTGTGCTACAGGTGGACAGGTACACCCACATGTGATATGAGCTGTGCTACAGGTGGACAGGTACACCCACAGGTGATATGAGGTGGACAGGTACATCTACAGGTGATATGAGGTGTGCTACAGGTGGACAGGTACACCCACAGGTGATATGAGCTGTGCTACAGGTGGACAGGTATACCTACAGGCTATATGAGGCGTGCTTCAGGTGGACAGGTATACCTTCAGGCTATATGAGGCATGCTACAGGTGGACAGATATACCAAGAGGCTATATGTCATATATGAGGCATGCTACAGGTGGACAGGTATGCCTAGAGGCTATATGAGGCGTGCTACAGGTGGACAGATATACCTACAGGCTATATGAGGCGTGCTACAGGTGGACAGGTACACCTACAGGCTATATGAGGCGTGCTACAGGTGGACAGGTACACCTACAGGCTATATGAGGTGTGCTACAGGTGGACAGGTACACCCACAGGTGATATGAGCTGTGCTACAGGTGGACAGGTATACCTACAGGCTATATGAGGCGTGCTACAGGTGGACAGGTACACCTAGAGGCTATATGAGGCGTGCTACAGGTGGACAGGTACACCTACAGGCTATATGAGGCGTGCTACAGGTGGACAGGTACACCTACAGGCTATATGAGGCGTGCTACAGGTGGACAGATATACCAAGAGGCTATATGAGGCATGCTACAGGTGGACAGGTATGCCTAGAGGCTATATGAGGCGTGCTACAGGTGGACAGATATACCTACAGGCTATATGAGGCGTGCTTCAGGTGGACAAGTATACCTTCAGGCTATATGAGGCATGCTACAGGTGGACAGATATACCAAGAGGCTATATGTCATATATGAGGGGTGCTACAGGTGGACAGGTACACCTACAGGCTATATGAGGCGTGCTACAGGTGGACAGGTACACCTATAGGCTATATGAGGCGTGCTACAGGTGGACAGGTATACCTAGAGGCTATATGAGGCGTGCTACAGGTGGACAGGTACACCAAGAGGCTATATGAGGCGTGCTAAAGGTGGACAGGTATACCTAGAGGCTATATGAGGCGTGCTACAGGTGGACAGGTATACCTAGAGGCTATATGAGGCGTGCTACAGGTGGACAGATATACCAAGAGGCTATATGAGGCATGCTACAGGTGGACAGGTATGCCTAGAGGCTATATGAGGCGTGCTACAGGTGGACAGATATACCTACAGGCTATATGAGGCGTGCTACAGGTGGACAGGTACACCTACACGCTATATGAGGTGTGCTACAGGTGGACAGGTACACCCACAGGTGATATGAGGCGTGCTACAGGTGGACAGGTATACCAAGAGGCTATATGAGGCGTGCTACAGGTGGACAGGTACACCAAGAGGCTATATGAGGCGTGCTACAGGTGGACAGGTATACCTACAGGCTATATGAGGCGTGCTACAGGTGGACAGGTACACCTAGAGGCTATATGAGGCGTGCTACAGGTGGACAGGTACACCTACAGGCTATATGAGGCGTGCTACAGGTGGACAGGTACACCTACAGGCTATATGAGGCGTGCTACAGGTGGACAGATATACCAAGAGGCTATATGAGGCATGCTACAGGTGGACAGGTATGCCTAGAGGCTATATGAGGCGTGCTACAGGTGGACAGATATACCTACAGGCTATATGAGGCGTGCTACAGGTGGACAGGTACACCTACACGCTATATGAGGTGTGCTACAGGTGGACAGGTACACCCACAGGTGATATGAGGCGTGCTACAGGTGGACAGGTACACCTACAGGCTATATGAGGCGTGCTACAGGTGGACAGGTACACCAAGAGGCTATATGAGGCGTGCTACAGGTGGACAGGTACACCAAGAGGCTATATGAGGTGTGCTACAGGTGGACAGGTACACCCACAGGTGATATGAGGCGTGCTACAGGTGGACAGGTACACCTACAGGCTATATGAGGCGTGCTACAGGTGGACAGGTACACCTACAGGCTATATGAGGCGTGCTACAGGTGGACAGGTACACCTACAGGCTATATGAGGCGTGCTACAGGTGGACAGGTACACCTACAGGCTATATGAGTTGTGCTACACTGTAAGAAGTTACTGTATTCAAACAGCACAATGTGCTGTTCATTTACAGCACTTTTTGCTGTAGTTGGTATTACAGCACTATTTGCTGTATAATTACAGCATTATGTACTGTAAATTGGGTCTCCGGCAATGTTGCTGTACATTTACAGTACATTGTGCTGTAGATTTCCCCCACTAGGTGGCAGCAGTAGACCATTTCTGTATTAATTATTCCACCCAACCCTTTCCCGAGTCAAATAAAGCCTCACAAACTCTCAAGACATTGTAGAATAAGAATGAATGAGAGAGACTGAATGCAGTTATCATAAAGTGTATTGATATTTGCATAATTGTGTTGAATAATACAAAAAAACAGCAAAAGTATAGAATAGACACCACATTGGTGGGAATAGTGAAAATGCTTAAGTGCCCGGACTGGGGAAAAGCTGGTATCAAATACGGTTCAGCTGTATTGAAGCAGGATTAAACCATTACATTGTGTGGTGTGTATTTTCCTAGCTGAGATTGAACTATTATGCAGGAAAGTATTCTCCTTGCATGCGTATAAATTGATATCAATTGATGAGAACAACAATATGAAACCTACAGTAGAAGTTGCTGTAACTTTACAGCACCCAGTTGCTGTACATGTACAGCAAAATCTACTGGAACAAAAGTTGCCAGCAACTTTTGCTGTAGATGTACAGTAGAAGTTGCTGTAAATTTACAGTAGAAGTTGCTGTAAATTTACAGTAGAAGTTGCTGTAAATTTACAGCAAGTCAGTTGCTGTACACCTACAGCAAAATCTACTGGAACAAAAGTTGCCAGCAACTTTTGCTGTAGGTGTACAGTACTTACTTCTTACAGTGTACTGGTGGACAGGTACACCTACAGGCCATATGAGGCGTGTAAGAGGTGGACAGGTTTACATACAGGTGGTATGAGGCATATGATAGGTGGACAGTTATGCCTACAGGCTATATGGGGCATGTTACAGGTGGACAGGAACCCGATAAGGTACCAATTTTAGTCTACAATGACCAAAAAACTGGCTCTATGCGTACACAATACAAATATATATGTAGGCCTACCCCATTAAACAGGAACTTTTCGACTTTTTGGTTGGATATTCTTGACAATAAAATATACCCCCTTTTACCCCAAAATGGCCCAAAAAGGACCTGGGATATCGCCCTTATCAAGCAACATTGACATGCGACATGGTCATTTTTTACATTGTCATTCGACATGGGCCCATGATGGGGACCCCCCAGGGGGGCCATGGCCACTCTCACATTTATGGATACCATGTGCGTACATCACCCTGAATTTTGACCCCCTAGCTTTTACTGGGACAAAAATCCACCAAAACACCCCCCTTTTGGCGGGATAACCCACTTAAAATGACCAGAAACAGACCCCCTTTTGCCAGCAAACTCTAAATTGGCCAAAGTTGGAGGGAAACAGAGGAGACTGTACCGAATGATAAAAGATACCTGTCACAAGCTGTTCACTCTGATATGACAGACTGACAACAGCATTTCCTGTAGGGCACCTACCATGTACCTGCTTACCTGTAGGCCAAATTCCATTTACCTGCTTACCTGTAGGCTACCTACCATGTACCTGCTTACCTGTAGGCTACCTACCATGTACCTGCTTACCTGTAGGCCACTGGGTATCATTTTTTGGTGAAAATTTCTCACTCTCCCAAGCCTAATGTCTGACCTCATGTGTGTGGCTGGACCATTGGCCAATCTGTCCACTTTCGCTCCAGCATGATATAGTAAAGGCCAAGCCAAGAATCGAACTTGGGTACCACACACATGAAGTGATACTATTTACCTGTAGACAACCTACCATGTACCTGGTTACCTGCAGGGGACACATCATGTACCTGGTTACCTGTAGGGGACACACCATGTACCTGCTTACCTGTAGAGCACATACCACCTACCTGGTTTGTTGTACACCACATACGATGTACCTGGTTACCTGTAGACCATATACCTGGTTACCTGAAGGCCACATTTCATTTACCTGGTTACCTGTAGACCATGTACCTGGTTACCTGTAGACCATATACCTGGTTACCTGTAGACCATATACCTGGTTACCTGTAGACCATATACCTGGTTACCTAAAGGCCACATTTCATTTACCTGGTTACCTGTAGAGCATATACCACGTGTGAGGTGTACTACAGGTCTACAGCTATGCCTACAGGTTATATGAGGCGTATAACAAGTCTACAGGTATGCCTACAGGTGATATGAGGTGTACTACAGGTGGACAGGTATCCCTACAGGATATATGACACGTGTTATAGGAGGACAGGTATGCATGCTGATTATATTTTGTCACTGGTGGACAGATGTACCTACAGATTGTATGAGGTGTACAAAAGGTGGACAGGTGTACCTACAGGTGATATGTCATAAATCATATTGTAACCCATTTTATAGCCTTTTAATGCCTTGTTTTCCATGGGTAGAACTCAGGTATTACCTTATGTATGTGGCTGGACCATTGGCCAATCTGTCCACTTTCGCTCCAGCATGATATAATATGGGCCAAGCCAAGAATCGAACTTGGGTACCACATACATGAAGGGATACCATTTACCTGTAGACCATACAACATGTATCTGGTTACCTAAGTTCTAACACTGACGCTACCTACAGTTCACCTGCACACCTGTGAGCTACCTGAGGTACACCTAGAGTCTACCTGCACACCTGTACGCTACCTGAGGTACACCTACAGTCTACCTAGACACCTGTACGCTACCTGAGGTACAGTCACAGTCCACCTAGACACCTGTACCCTACCTGAGGTACACCTATTCAGCTGTACGCTACCTGAGGTACACCTACAGTCTACCCGAGGGACACCTGCACACCTGTACACTACCTGAGGTACACCTACAGTCTACCTGCACACCTGTGCGCTACCTGAGGTACACCTACAGTCTACCTAGACACCTGTACGCTACCTGAGGTACACCTACAGTCTACCTGCACACCTGTACGCTACCTGAGGTACACCTGCACACCTGAGTACAGGTGTCTAGGTAGAATGCTAGCTGAGGTACACTTACAGTCTACCTGCACATCCCTACGCTACCTGAGATACACCTACAGTCTACCTAGACACTTGTACGCTACCTGAGGTACACTCAGTCTACCTGCACACCTGTACACTACTTGAGGTACACCTGCACACCTGTACGCTACCTGAGGTACACCTACAGTCTATCTGCTCACCTGTACGCTACCTGAGGTACACTCACAATCTACCTGCACGGCTGTACGCTACTTGAGGTACACATGCACACCTGTATGCTACCGTACCCACCTCAGAACTATTGAGCCCACCAGCTAACCGACTGCTCCACCGGGACTCATGCAATGATACTAAACAGCCAATAGTATATGTAGTGCTTCTGCCTTTTTAGCTCAATGAGTAATGTTATTTAAAAACGTTGAGGGGTTCGAACCCAATTGGTCCCAATCCCGACAAGAACTACCCTGTATGCTAGCAGCATGACCAGACAGCCACCTGTGTTTGAGCCTGTTAACTAGGGCCTATCTCAGTAAGGGACTCTCTCATTAGACAATGCAAAGAGTGCTGTTTAGTTGGTGCTGCTGTTGAATAATTCGGGGGCTCCACCCCCGCACCCCCTTTTTATTTCTTTTTTCTTTTCACATCACCTGAACTGTGTGGCACCTCATACACCTGTATGACCTCACCTCACCTGTGCGACACCTCAAACACCTGTATGATACCTCACACACCTGTATGACACATCACCTCATCTGTGCCATACCTAACCTCTCCTCCACAATATCTAACACACCTGTATGACACCTTAGATGTATGGCGCGTACCACCTGCTGTGACCACTATACTACCCATCACTGTGACCACTTCTACTTCACTGTATGACCCCTACTGATCAGTGTGGCCATTCTTTTAACTTGTATGTACCCCAATCCTACCTAGTGAAACAGGGCCGACCCTAAAGTATTTTTACTCAAAACCGTAGCCGGAAAAAAAAGGTTCCGACCCTACTATTACTTAAATGGTACAGCTCTTACCACTTACCAGTACTTACTTGTATATTACCTACATCACCGTACTAAGCTGTACACCACCTACCAGTCACCTGTACACTACATCCTTACCTGAAGGACACCTACCACTCACCTGTACACTACCCACTTACCTGAAGGACACCTACCAGTCACCTGTACATTACCCACTTACCTGTAGGACACCTACCACTCACCTGTACACTACCCACTTACCTGTACACCACCTACCACTCACCTGTACATTACCCACTTACCTGTACACCACCTACCACTCACCTGTACACTATCCACTTAGACTTACCTGTACACCACCTACCACTCACCTGTACACTATCCACTTAGACTTACCTGTACACCACCTACCACTCACCTGTACACTATCCACTTAGACTTACCTGTACACCACCTACCACTCACCTGTACACTACCCACTTACCTGTAGGACACCTACCACTCACCTGTACACTACCCACTTAGACTTACCTGTACACCACCTACCACTCACCTGTACACTACCCACTTACCTGTAGGACACCTACCACTCACCTGTACACTACCCACTTGCCTGTAGGACACCTACCACTCACCTGTACACTACCCACTTGCCTGTAGGACACCTACCACTCACCTGTACACTACCCACTTGCCTGTAGGACACCTACCACTCACCTGTACACTACCCATTTACCTGAAGGACACCTACCACTCACCTGTACACCGGGGCATGTCCCCATTTCATTTTTTTCGAAGGATAGCAAGTGTTCTTTTATTTGCCTGGTCCTACGTACCTGTGCCTCTACATGGGTCGCCACAGTTTTGGCCATGTCGCCGTGTCAATTTTTATCAAAAGGGCAGTGTCGATGTGTCGATTTTTATGCATATAGAACATACTAGGGCTATGTGAGAATCTCTGTGTCTGTCGATTTTTAAAAGGGCTGTGTCGCCCGTGTCGAATTTTAAAAGGGCTGTGTCGCCTGTGTTGATTTTTACCCATGTAGAGGCACATACCTGGGCTAGATGTTGATTGATTGATTGATTGCTTTGTTTAAGGTCCAGATGTACATCAAGTGCCTCACGGGACATATCTCAAGTTGGCAAGGAGTCATCCACAAATAGTGGTAGTCTGCATTGCAGTAGTAGGACAGATATCTATATGCTGCTTGCCCAATACAGCAGTGACCGCATCTATGGATGATCGAATCTATGAAATGAATGACCGCATCTATGAGGTGAGGGAGAAAACTGCTACCGGAGCACGTCCCCTACTCTTTTCGAAGGATAGCAAGTGTTCTTTTATTTGCCAAGTAGGTCACGTGACGCAAGTAGGTCACGTTACCATGGTTACCAGAATGCCGGCCTCTGATTGGCTGAGAGCTTCTAAGTAGGTCAGTAGGTCACCCAGAATGCTGGCTTCTGATTGGCTGAGAGCCCTAAGTAGGTCACGTTACCATGGCAACGGGTCACGTGACCAAATGGAGGCCTCTGATTGGCTGCATATCGATTGAGTAATAAACAGTACTTAACTATAGTCCCGTTCCGATACATACTATACTACTAGGGGTGGATAAAGGGGTGGGGGCACACACCCTTATTAGGGTCCTCTATATAATGTGCCTCTACATGGGTACCCACAATTTTGACCGTGTCACCGTGTCGGATTTAAGCAAAAGGGCCGTATCACTGTGTCGATTTTTAGGTATATATTAAGAACTTAGAGAAAAATCCAAGTGGGTCGATTTTTATCCCTATTTTTCCTGTGTCTGTCGATTTTTAAAATGGCCTAAAGGGGCCATGTCCCCCGTGTCGAATTTTATACTTGTAGAGGCACTATAATGATATAGGGCCTAGGCCTAGGGTGTAGCCACTCTCGTAGCCCAGATGCAGGGCGGGATCGTAGTGGGGTGGGGTGCAGAGGGGTCCCCCCGCAGGGATATTTCTAGGGCCGCGCCCTGCGCCATAGACGCATTTGAATTGTAAATGGCGCATTAAAACGCCCTAAATATGCGCCCATGGGCGCATTCAGCCATCATGGACCATCAAAATTGGAAGAAATCTTCTCTCAACTATGTTTCAAATTCCAGATATGGTGTGTTGGGTATCATTGGAAAGCTACGATAATGGGAAAAACATAATGGGAAAAACAGTCATTTAGATCACATTTAGATATTATAACAATATAAATTTTTCTAATATTTCCAAAAAAAAAAGCAAAAAAAAAGCTCTATCCCATTGCATGGTTCTCAGACACTAAGATCAAGGTGATGGCAGTAATGCGAAGCAGGTATGCTTTGTTTTAGGAGTGGCCTAAAACTGTATGCACATAACCTTCAGTATCTATATTATCTTGATGTTAAAACAAAGAGCATTTCAAAAAGTTAAAACTATAACATATCTTCTTTTCTCTCCATATTTACTTCTGCCAAGATTACTGTTTGACTGGGAGTATAATCACAAAGGGTCACTCCAAGACATGTTAAAGATACAAATTTCACCATATGAATGGCCCATTATGGTTGAAAATGGCGCATTATTCTTCCCCCTCAGTGCGCCATTGGCCCATTGAAAAAAGTCCTAGCAATATCCCTGCCCCCCCCCCCCCCCCCGAGGTCGGAAAGTCGCCGATATTAAGGGGCCCAAGTTGACGTGGGAAATTACACTTACAGTGGCCTAGGGCATGTCTTACTAATAATCTAGCTCAGATGGGTCAAAAGCGACCTGGCGACCTGGGCCGTTTTGGAGGCGACTTTCGACCTAAGGCAATAATAAAAGCGACTTTAATAGCGACCTTTGGGCAAAACTTACAATATGATAAAGGGTCCAAAAAAAGCGACTTTGTGACCTGGACCCCTTAATTTCGGCGACTTTCCGACCTCAGGGGGGGGGACCCATCTACACCTCCAAGTATAAGTAGGCTACCTGGTACATTGTCAGTCCTTATTGACGAGTTATGTTACATTTAAAGGCGCCTAAAAAGGTGTGTCTGATGTTTATATGACACATGCCAGATGGTATTATTGGCATATTCAATGATATTGAGAGAGTGGTGATGTTTTTCTGTCAATTTTGAATAAAGAAGTTATGGCCATAGGGCCTACATGATTATCATTCAGGTCACTAAGTCACGCCAAATTTCTGCCCACCGGCCTAGGCCTAGTCAGTCACTGAGTCACTGTCAGTGTCAGAATGATCAAGTTTGATATATTTATCAACGTTGACGAGTAGAGTTGCATACGATTTCGTACATGGTTCTCTCGTAAATCACTGTGCACATTGCCTTATATACCCGGGGACATGCCTCACATATAAATGTTATCAAATACTCATTAAATACTGAAAATACTCACAAAATCTGTCTGCAAAGCTGTCAAAATGACACCAACGGAAACGTGGTCTGCGCCATCATCACGTGACCCCACTGCACGCCTGCCAAGCCCCCTCTTGTTATCTCCTATCTGATTGGACCGCATGATTACGACGGCGGCAGTGGTGTCAGTGTTCGCTGGTCTCTAGCTATGCAATGCTGCGGGTTCGCTGATCTTACCAAGAACCAGCTGCAGTCTACCCAACACTGTATCCTGATTGGTCCATCGATGTGTTTAAGCTGAGACTGGTCGCAGGTTTAAGCTGGGAAAGTCAGGTACCATCCACGGCCGATTTTTTCATCTCGATTTTTTCTGTCAACTAGACGGCAACTATACACCTGAACCCCTTAATGGTAGCATTAAATAAATGGATACACTTATCAAACACTGTTGTGTGTCAAAATTCATTAAAGTTTGCTAGGGATAAGTAGTGGCATGCAGGCCTGCCTCGCCGTGGGAGCAGGGCTGGGAGACCGACCACTGACACTGTCAAACACATCTCACGGGAGCAGGCGCTGTCTCTCCCGCCACGTAGATGTAATCGGGATCTGTGGCTATATGTCGATGGTAGCTGTAGAAAAATAGACTCAGTTTGACGATATGGGGTGACTATGAGATCGGCTCAACTAGGTTGGCACTGTGACTTGTCATACCGCAGTATTCATACTGGGTTAGTTGGTACTGTATTTTCGGCCTGGTTCTTGTCTTCCAACATCGTCAATTCTCAGTCTATTTTGTCTCACTTGCCATAGACATGTAGCCCACTATATAGTACATGGGGCTGAAAAGGCACTGAACTGGAGGGAATCTCCTCTCAACTAAAACGATATATGCACTTAACACCCAGTTTTTTCTACCACCGACCTTCAATAACCTTGACAATTAAGGGCCCCATCAGATCGGCCCGCCTATCGACGAGTTCAGATTAGATGAACTAGCTCCGTGTCACTGTCGCCTATTCTTTATCCAGCAGGGTTGGGAGACCGATAAATGTCACACACATCTCACGGGAGCAGGCGCTGTCTCTCCCGTCACAAGTCCCCCCCCCCCCCGCCCAGGACTTGCGGCCAAGCGCCCAGGACTTGCGGCCAAGCGCCCAGGACTTGCGGCCAAGCGCCCAGGACTTGCGGCCAAGCGCCCAGGACTTGCGGCCAAGCCCCCAGGACTTGCGGCCAAGTCCCCAGGAGTTCCAGTACCATGGAACTTGGAAGGACTAACTCCCGGGACTAACTACTAAGCTCAGAGTACCTAAGGCTAAGCTGCTTAGGTACTCTGAGCTTAGTAGCTATAATTTTGGCATTTGCCTATGAGTAGGGAGTGCTCATTTTTTAACAACAGGGGGGGGGGGGTGGTGAGATTTTGCGCGGAGCACGCGAAATTTCCCCCCCCCCGCTTGAGGGGTCGAAATTTTTTACCCCCCCCCGGCAGGCCGAAAATCGCGTGCGTTCGCGCCCCTTTGTAGCATAGTAACGCGCGGGCTTTTTCCCTCAAAACAGGTTGAATTTTTTCACCCCCCCCTAAGAGGGGTGTAAATTTTTTAACCCCCCCCCACGGTCAAGGGGTCCAAATTTTTTACCCCCCCCCAAATCCACCACCCCCCCCCCCCCTGTTGTTAAAAAATGAGCACTCCCGTATGAGGCTATGTGACTAGCTATACATGGGTAAAATTCGACACGCGCGACACGGCGACACAGGGGTTCTTAAATTCGACACGTGCGACACGGGGGGTTTAAAAATCGATGGACACAAAAAATTTGAGAAGTTGGTATAAGATAAAAATCGACACGGCGACATGGCACCCTTGCTAAAAATCGATGCGGCGACACGGTGTTTTTTCTAGCTACCCATGTAGGGGAGACCGGGACAAAACGGACCCCTTAAGGGAAGATGCCATATAACTCAGAGGTAAACCCCTGAATTGAAACATTTATTTTTTCATAACAAAGCATAGAAGTATACCATCCATGAAAATAATTAATATTGTGCTAGTATCATTAATTAATAGCATAGCTGGATAGCATGTCTCGAAGTTGCTCCCGGTGAGAAACCGGTGTCTACTCGCGTATCTACACAAAATGACCAGACTCCAAGACAACATTATCATCCCCACCAGAGATCTGCGTGGCAACAATCAAGTACGACTTAAAATCCCCAGATCAAAGCATCTTTGACAAGAGCCCACTGTACCGTGGTGCCCCACTATGGGACGAGTTACCAGGGGAAACTCAACGCTTACCATACAAAGACTTCGTCGGAAAGCTCAAAGTGTGACATTTAACGATGTGCTTCGGCACCCGGAACGGACTAACGTGATAATGTGATATAACTGTCGATCTGTAAATAACTGTGTCTGTCGTATCTCCTACCAGACATATTACTCTCATCTTTGGCTATTAAATGAAAAAGTTCCCATGTAACATTTTTAGTACGCCAATAAAATATATAACAATAACAATAACAATAGCATAACATTTTCTGACCTACGAAGGTCATGGGCTAAAAGTCCCAGGGCAAAAGGGTTTTTGGGGCGGGGCAAAAGGGACCCTGGAAATTTCTTAATTTTGAATTATTATATTTTTTCATAATTTTCTTGCTCCCATCTTTGAGCTATGTTATTACTCAGTTCTTTAGGTATTTCTTTGTTGTCATGAATGCCCATTATCTAACATTTTTCAATTTTGATTGATTTTTATGACTGTTGAATATCATGCATTTCAATCAAATTTCCCCCGTATTCAGGAAAAATTCTCCAAAACCCCCAAGATACCCCCCAAGGGCACATAGGCCTATGTAGGCCTATGTGGTAGAGTAGTCTCAGAGTACCATGGAGGGACTAGTATGCTCAGAGTAGCGTGAGGCCTATTGCTAATGTAGGCCTATGTGGTAGAGTAGTCTCAGAGTAGCCTACCATGGAGGGCCTAGTATGCTCAAAGTACCTCTAGCCCTGTAGCCAATGTAAACCTATGTGGTAGAGTAGTCTCAGCTAGAGTACCATCGAGGGCCTAGTATGCTCAGAGTACCTCTAGGCCTATAGTCTATGTAGGCCTATGGGGTAAAGTAGTCTCAGAGTACGGTGGAGGGACTAGTATGCTCAGAGTACCTCGAGGCCTATAGCCTAGTGGTAGAGTAGTCTCAGAGTACAAGGGAGGGACATGTCATTAAGTCCCAAGGACTTCCTAAAAAAATATCAAGTCCTAGGGACTTGCGTCCAAGTACCCAGGACTTGCGGCCAAGTCCCCAATACTTGCAGCCAAGCCACCAGGACTTGCGGCCAAGTCCCCAGGAGGTCCAGTACCAAGGAAGGACTAACTACTAAGGTCAGAGTAGGCCTACCTCTAGGCCTATAGCCTATGTAAACCTATGTGGTAGAGTAGTCTCAGAGTACCATGGAGGGACTAGTATGCTCAGCGTACCTCTAGGCCTATAGCCTATGTAAACCTATGTGGTAGAGTAGTCTCAGAGTACCAGGGAAGAACTAGTATGCTCAGAGTAGGGTGAGGCCTATAGCCTGTGTAGGCCTATGTAGTAGAGTAGTCTCAGAGTACCATCGAGGGCATAGTATGCTCAGAGTACCTCTAGGCCTATAATCTATGTAGGCCTATGGGGTAAAGTAGTCTCAGAGTACCGTGGAGTATGCTCAGAATACACACCTCTAGGCTTATAGCTTATGTCGGCCTATGTCGGCCCATGTGTGGAAGTCTCAGAGTACCATGGAGGAAGTAATATGTTTGGAGTACCTAGAGGCCTATAGCCTATGTAAACCTATATGGTGGAGTGGTTTAAGAGTAGCAGGGAGGGACTTGGCATTAAGTCCCCAGGACTTCTTAAACAAATATCAAATCCTAGGACTTAAAGCCAAGTCTCCAGGAGTACCTCTAGGCCTATAGTCTATGTAGGCCTATGGGGTAAAGTAGTCTCATAGTGCGGTGGAGGGACTAGTATGCTCAGAGTACCTCTAGGCCTATAGCCTATGTAGGCTTATCTGTAGTAGTCTCAGAGTACCATGGAGGAAGCTATATTTTCAGAGTACCTCTAGGCCTATAGCCTATGTAAACCTATGTGGTAGAGTAGTCTCAGAGTACCAGGGAGGGACTAGTATGCTCAGAGTAGCCAATTATATGAGCCAATTTGACAAAAATATGGAATTTATAGCTGAGAACTGAGTTAGGGGTCGGGTCCGTTTTGCCCCAGGGGTCCGTTTTGCCCTGGTCTCTCCAATAGTCACGGCTATGTAAACCTATGTGGTAGAGTAGGCCTAGTCTCAGAGTACCATGGAGGGACTATCGTGAGGCCTATAGCCTATGTAGGCCTATGTGGTAGAGTAGTCTCAGAGTACCATGGAGGGCCTAGTATGCTCAGAGTACCTCTAGGTCTATAGCTTATGTAGGCCTATGTGGTAGAGTAGTTTCAGAATACCATGGAGGGACTAGTATGCTAAGAGTACCTCTAGGCCTATAGCCTATGTAGGCTTATCTGTGGAATTCTCAGAGTACCATGGAGGGAGCAATATTTCCACAGTACCTCTAGGCCTATAGCCTATGTAAACCTATGTGGTAGAGTAGTTTCAGAGTACCATGGAGGGACTATGTGGCTAGGAAAATCCCTGTGGGGCGTAAAGATGAGAGATGTAGTGCTTGGTATCTTTTATTTATAATAATATTAATAGCGGAATACCAGTCACCAGAGCTCAGTATGGATGTTATTGATTTCCCTCCAGCTGACCGGGGCTTAAGTACAGGTGCCCGGCAGGTAGAGGGGGAGCTCACGTGACCGGAAATACATGTAACAGGCCTGTGGGGCGTAAAGATGAGAGATGTAGTGCTTGGTATTTTTTATTAATAATGATATTGATAGCGGAATACCAGTCACCAGAGCTCAGTACGGATGTTACTGATTTCCCTCCAGCTGACCGGGGCTTATGTACAGGTGCCCGGCAGGTGGAGGGGGAGCTCACGTAACCGGAAATACATGTAACAGTGGTTTCCATTGGATAATATTCGTTTGACATTTGATTGGATAATTATATATTCATAGCTTTAACATGGAGGTGCGCTGGACGGCAGGTGGGGGAGCCTGCGTCCAGTACATTATGGGTAATGGATTATGCAATAGGTAACGCGTACACCTGGGGAGCTTTGTCGCCCGCCTCCTGGTAGCACCTTAGTCGTCTCAAGTGGACCAGGGTGCTATATCGGCTAGGGGTGTACGGATTATATCATTGTTTGTGCGTTAATCCTTGGGTCAACATATTGTTCGTTGTTTGTGGTTTGGAGTGTCCGGTCGGCGCCTCTCCATCTGGGGGGGCCAACCATTACCTTTGTACAGGTAGATAGGGGTCCGCTCGTGATATATGGATAAATTATGTATTGGGAGATTAATTGGCTTGGCTAAATGAGAAACATGTGTAACTGACGTCTGGGTGTACTTTGATAGACATATGGGTTGAAAATATGTATAAAGTATTGTACCTATTAGAAATAATAAAACGTATGAGGTGTCACGGTACAAATAGCTGACAATATTTCAGGTTCTGACCCTATTTTTCTCCTTCAGACGGGCAAAATGTTGGGTTCTTTTGAGTGTGCAGTAATGAATGACCCCTTAAATTAAAGCTTAACACATATCAGATTTTTTGATTTGCATCCTGCATAAAAAAAAAACTGTGTTCCGATTTTGCGCTAGTTGCCATGGAAACTGACTTAGCCAAACTGGAGAAATTTTACATGTGCCCAGCGACCTTTGACCTTGCCCATTGACCCATCCAAGCACCACTCAGGGTTACCATGGCAACAACCAACTTTGTATCATTTTTTTACCAAGGCCTTTGGGAACAATTTAGGCCGCAGATTATGATTCTGTGACAAATTTAAGGCCTCCTACCACTGATTATATGCACATTTTCATTGGCACTATTTACGATTTGTACTGTGATACCATGAATATTAATAATCATGAATCATAATACCTTGGTCTAAGGATAAAGAAGGTTTCTTTTTGGCGCGACAGCTAGTATGCTCAGAGTACCTCTAGGCCGATACCCTCGGTAGGACTATGTGGTGGAGTAGTCTCAGAGTACCATGGAGGGAGTAGTCTGCTCAGAGTACCTCTAGGCCTATAGCCATGCCCCCAGGGCATAGACCAGTAGTCTACTATTTATATAAGTTAAGGCCATGCCCCCGGGGCATAGATCAGTGGTCTACAGTTAGTATAAGTCAAGGCCATGCCCCCAGGGTATAGATCAGTTGTCTACCATTTGTATAAGTCAAGGCCATGCCCCCGGGGCATAGATCTGCTATGTACCATTTGTATAATTCAAGGCCATGCCCCCAGGACATAGATCAGTAGTCTACCATTTGCATAAGTCAAGGCCATGCCCCAGGGGCATAGATCTGCTATGCACCATTTGTATAATTCAAGGCCATGTCCCCAGCACATAGATCAGTGGTGTACAGTTAGTATAAGTCAAGGCCATGCCCCCAGGGCATAGATAAGTCAAGTCTACAGTTAGTATAAGTCAAGGCCATGGCCATAGCCCCAGGGCATAGATCAGGAGTCTACCATTTGTATAAGTTAGGGCCATGCCCCCGGGGCATAGATCTGCTATGTACTGTTTGTATAATTCAAGGCCATGCCCCGAGGGCATAGATCAGTAGTCTACCATTTGTATAAGTTAAGGCCATGCCCTGTGGCATAGATCAGCAGTCTACCATTTGTATAAGTTAAGGCCATGCCCTCGGGCCCGAGGCATAGATCTGCTATGTACCGTTTGTATAATTCCGTGGCGATCAGTGGCGTACAGTTAGTATAAGTCAAGGCCATGTCCCCAGGGCATAGATCAGTAGTCTACCATTTGTGTAAGTTAAGGCCATGCCCCGGGGCATAGATCAGTAGTTTACCATTTGTATAAGTTAAGGCCATGCATATCTAAGCTCCGGGGGCATAGCCTTGACTTGTACAAAAGGTAGACTACTGATCTATGCCCTTGGGGCATGGCCTTGACTTATACTAACTATAGACTACTGATCTATGTCCCGGGGCATGGCCTTAACTTATACAAATGGTAGACTGATCTATGCGCTGGGGGCATGGCTATAGCCCTAGAGGGGTACTCTGAACATACTACTCGTTCCATGGTACTCTGAGACTACTCCACCATATAGACCTACAGAGGCTATAGGCCTAGAGGGGTACTCCTTCCATGGAACTCTGAGACTACCCTACCCTACCCTACCACATTGGCCTACAGAGGCTATAGAGGTACTCTGAGCATACTACTCTCTACATAGTACTTTGAGTCCCGTCCACATAGTCTATAGGCCCTAGAGGTACTCTGAGCATACTACTCCCTCCCAGCATACTCTGAGACTACTCTACCACATAGGCTATAGACTATAGGCCTTGAGGTACTCTGAGCATACTACTCCCTCCATGGTACTCTGAGACTACTCCACCACATTGTCCTACCGAGGCTATCGGCCTAGAGGTACTATTAGCATACTACTCCCTCCATGGTACTCTATCACATAGGCCTACATAGGCCATATGCCTAGAGGGGTACTCTGAACATACTACTCCTTCCATGGTACTCTGAGACTACTCCACCATATAGACCTACAGGATATAGGCCTAGAGGTACTCTGGGCATACTACTCGCTCAATGGTACTCTATCACATAGGCCCACATAGACTGTAGACCTAGAGGTACTCTGAGCATACTTGAGATACACAACCCAGCTAGCATCCTGACGTTGGCCCAACGTTGGCTGAACGTAGTCGAGGGTTGGACTGACGTCAGCATGCCAACTTTGGCACAACGTAGTTTTGGCCGGGGGCATTCCGTTTGAGCCAACGTCAGCATGCCAACGTTGGCCCAACGTTATGCCAACTGTCATTATGTTGATAGTGTACCAACATCAGGTGCAGATATTGACACAACATAGTTTTTGCCAACAGGTTTTCCATTCTAACTTTGTATTATGCTCATATAGAGTATTAATGATCACTAAATTGTGATTTATTCTGCTAAAGACAAGAATCAGTTTAGAAACAACCATTTCTGTCTTTACATTTCATTCTACACTGATATGAAGCTAAATTAGTGATATTTTACAGATATTAATTGAAAAAATACCATAAAATATATAGATTCATCCTAAAGCGATATAACATTTGTTTAAGCTACTAAGATCAGGATTGTGACCCGTTCTGACAAGAGGTACCTTCAGGGAAGCTATTATTACTGTTTTTAGCCCCCACCAGTGCCAGAATCCTAACATGAGTAATAAATAGACAGAAAATTGCTTGGATAACCCTTTATGCAGAATACAATGATAGATCATTGGTGTTACATCTTTAGGATGAAAATTCTATATCTATAATGGGTTTTTTAGACAAAAATGGTACAATGGCCAGTTTCTGGTTACTATGGTAGCCATTGACACCGTCAAAATATTGGAAATTGGCTCTAGAATATTGGAAATGTCATCAATATCGCAAACCTCAAAACAGGCCGTGCAAATTCCTTTCAGAACCAATTTTCTACTAAAAGGTATCCTTGTATGAGGATATTTGACCATAAAACCTAATTTTACATGAAACATTAGCCAGGTACATTGCTGGAATACGGTCAGAGGTGGTCCTTATGGGGAATACAATAGGAAGACAAAGCGACCTTTTTAAGCACTAGTTATATGCTTCAAAGTGTTATTTTGGACCTATTTATTCACAAAGAATATTTATTTCTATAACAGATCAGTAATATATTAATAATGTAACTAGTTAAAAATGAGTTTTACATGAAAAGAAGCATTTTCCTACTTTTTGAACAAATGGTGTATATATAAGCTCTAACCGGGTATACAAATAAGACCATGTGAAAATCTGAAAACTGAGACTTACCACACAATTTTGAGTGCTATTTTTGAATTCTCCAGGTCAAAATACATAAGAATAATTGAGTCTGGTCCCGGTTTTTTTCAATTTTTGAAAATTTGTTGTACAGTGTAATAGCCTAAATATTTGGCAAATGAACGGTGGGGGGTGGGGATATCTTTAATATGTTATTGGGGGGAGGGGGGCAGGTGGACAAGGGTACCTGTATAGGCCCAGTGGGGACCGGGCCTCTCATTCTTAGAGGGGGGCAGGCCTCAGGACTTCAACACTCACAGAAAAGGGTCTTGTCACTTAGTTGTCACTGACTCTGTAAAAATGTCACCAGGTCTCATGTCACTTGTCGATTTTAAGGAATGCCTATGTCATTTGTCGCTTCTAAGAAATAGGGCGTATCCCTTGTCACTAGGCTCATGTCGATTTGACCCGTCTGGGGCCCTACACACCTGCCTCCAGTCCCCTCATCGCTTATAAGTTATAGGCCTACGATCTTACGATTACGATCCGGGAACTTGCAGCCAAGTCCCGGGGATCCGGGGATTTGGAAATGGAGAGTAGGCTATACTAAAACTAAGTTTTTGAGAGCATTCTGAGGTACCGGTACAGAAGGGATCCAATAGAAAATGTTGACTTAATACTGGGCTTAATACATTAACTTATTCTATCTGTACGCCACTGATCTATGTGCTGGGGCCATGGCCTTGAATTATACAAACGGTACGTAGCAGATCTATGCCCTGGGGGCATGGCCTTAACTTATACAAATGGTAGACTGCTGATCTATGCCACAGGGCATGGCCTTAACTTATGCAAATGGTAGACTACTGATCTATGACCCGGGGGCATGGCCTTGACTTATACTAACTGCCCGGGGGGGCACTTGAATTTTATTTGACGGGGGTGTGCGGCTGGACCTCTGACAACCCTAACCCTTGTTAGGGCGATTTTGATGCCAAAAAGTTACCCTTGTTAGGGCATTTTCGGCCAAAAGGGCCTAGGTTTCGGAAAAAAAGAGATAACATAAACCATGTTTGTGTAGATCTGCTGAAAAAATTACCCTCGTGCGGAGGTTTTAGTCGAAAACTGCGATATTTTTGTTGAAAACTGGCAAATATTGGTGAAAACCCGGACATTTTTGTGAAAAATAGACCCTTGTTAGGGCGATTTTCAAGAAAGTGGACCCTTGTTAAGGCGATTTTTCATTGAAAAGTGGACCCTTCTTAGGGCGATTTTGTAGAAAAAGTAGCCTTCCCAGCCGCACACATGTGTATACAAAATATACTAAGTGCCCCCCCCCCCGGGACTAACTGTAGACCACTGATCTACGTCCTGGGGGCATGGCCTTGAAATATAGGCTACAAATGGTAGACTATTGATCTATGCCCTCAGGGCATAGCCTTGACTTTATATTATACAAACCGTAGGCCACTGATGTATGCCCGGGGGCCTGGCCTTGAATTATACAAACCGTACATAGCAGATCTATGCCCCAGGGGCATGGCCTTAACTTATACAAATGGTACTGATCTATGCCCCGGGGGCATGGCCTTAGGGAGTGTTCATTTATTATTTACAGGGGGGGTGGTGGGTTGTGGGGGGGGCGTAAAAATTTCCGACCCCTCCTGAGGGGGGGGGGGGCGTAAAAAATTCTGACCCCTCTTGAGGGGGAGGGGGGGCGTAAAAATTTAAGCTCCCTTTTAGCAAAAAAGCCTGCGCGTTACTATAAGGGGGGGGGGCAAAAAAATGTTGCCGCCTTCGGTGAGTGGGGAAGCGAAACGTTCCACGCGCTCTCGAGGGGGGTGAACACTCCCTTAACTTACCGGTATAGGCCTACAAACTGTAGACTACCGGTAGGCCTACTGATCTATGCCCGGGCCTGGGGGCATTCCCACAACTTTTACAAACTGTAGACTACAGATTTATGCCCCGGGGGCATGGCCTTGACTTATACAAACTGTAGACTACTGATCTATGCCCCGGGGCCTGGCCTTGAATAATACAAACTGTACATAGCGTTCTATGCCCCGGGGGCATGTGTCATACATGGATGGGGGCTCAAAAAAACATTGAAGACCCCCCCTGTGATTGATAAATAGACACTCGTTAAATGTGCTTTACACATCATGGTCCTAGGAATGATAATGGACCACTTTGTATAAGGGAGTGATCATTTTTTATCAACAGGGGCGGGGGGGGTTGGTTTGGGGGGGGGCAAAAAATTTGGACCCCTTGACCGGGGGGGGGGGCAAAAAAATTTGGAACCCTCTTGGGGGGGGGGGGGCAAAAAAATTTGACCTGTTTTGAGCCAAAGCCCGCGCGTTACTATGCTTCAAAGGGCCCGCGCGCGAGCCGATTTTCGACCCTAAGGGGGGGGGGTAAAAAATTTTGACCCCTTGACCGGGGGGGTGTAAAAAATTTTGCGCGCTCCGCGCGGAAACCCACCACCCCCACTGTTGTTGAAAAATGATCACTCCCTTACAACAGCGAGACTGTGTTATGACAGGGCCCCATCAGATCGGTCCGCATTCGACGAGTTCAGATTAGATGAACTAGTGTCAGATTGGCCGTGACAGTGACCCCTTCCCAGTCACCAATTACTCAGAAAATATGGTACCTATCGCTTAGCCCTTTTCATCCTATGTTAATGATATGATGTAGGACTATTACACAGCCAAGTACCGTCCGATTTTGACAGCTGCTGTTAATAGTCTACAGACTACACGAAGCCGTCTTGACAGAGTCAGTGTTTTGTTTAGTCTGAGACCCACACACTGCAGCCGTAGCTCCGCCCCCTCTACCCCGATTACCCGGGTACCCGGTCTCCTTCTTTTCCCGCGTCACTGAGTGTTGCACAGCTAGCGTGTACGGGTGGCGGGAAACGACAGTGCTGCCATCTGTGGTGGACGCAGCGAACCAGCAGCTCGTTCCCGAAACTTCTTCATGTGCGTTAGAAAACCAGCGAACACTGCAAAGAAAACAAACTGTTGACATCGTAAATCGTCAATAAATCACTCAGTTCTTGACAAAATAAGAGCAAAAGACGTCAACAAGACTTCAACTCCGGCATGGACGCAGGGGCCAACCCAGAGTGACGTCACAAGAGGTAAGATTCCGTAATGTGGACGTTTGTGAGACGAGAGGGAGGGGTGTGAGCGATAATAAAGGAAAGTTACCATTCATTCAGTGTTGGACGATTTAGCGGCGATTTAGTTTTATTCTGGGATCCCCAGTGGGAGCAAGAGAAAGCGAATGTACAGTGTACTCTAAAGAGAAAAATAGGCGAGTAGATCTACCGTATGCAACGTGAGTCATAATGATGATATTTTATCAAAAGCATGAATCTAAATACATTTTAGATTTAGATTCATGTCAAAAGGCATCTAGGCCCCCTACACATTTTTATAGTTTACCAGCCCCTTCGGGGACTGGGATTGTGGTGGCCGTGGGGTGTATCCTCTACCGTCAGTTATATATATACATAATATATATACATAAAGCTGCGTCTACCCCCCCCCCCCCCCTGCCACACACACACACACAGAGGCAATCTAGGCCTACTCCCAAATGTAGGCCTACCGGCCAGTCTGGTGAAACGGCCTGGGGAAGTAAAGCAGCGCACCTTATGGTTACGCGTTTCTTTGTAACACGTTGCTTGGTTACGAGCGTCTCATGACCTTTGACCTTTGACCTAGATAATGGTAGCGCCTCTGCATCGTAGCAACAGAGGAGCGTCGATACATAAGTTTAGGCTCGACTATATCAATCATTTGAATGTTTTATAATGTTAGACTTTTAGGGGATGATTAAGGGAGCATTAACTTTATAATTTTATCATCTCTGACCACCAACCTTTGATAGATAAGCTATTTTAGGGACTTTCTATCGCAGAAAATAATGGCGGAATTTTGTCAGATTTGCTGTCTGTTGTTGCTATATCCAATGTGCGAGAGTATTTCTACTTTATATGGCTACTTTTCTTCAAAGTAGGATGGATTTCTGAGAATCATTCTCATTGGGACAAGGAATATCATAAATAAAGATGTCATAATATTATAAAACTTAAATTGGGAAGAAAAAACGACTTAACTTTGAGAAAAAAACATATTTTTATGTAGCCTCTATTGGTTTATCTGTTCCCGGCGAGCACTCAAGTCTATTTCAATGGGGTGGTTCGCTGGTGCCAATTTATGCCGTTTTATATATAGTGGAAACAGAGGCAAAATCCAGAAAACCAAGATCCGGCCTAGAAATTAGCCTAGATCATTATTTATCATCATGAACGTCCATATACATCATATGCCTAGATCTATTAAAACTTAAAGGAGTGGTAATTTTGTAAAAACAGTAACTAAAACAGGAGCGTTCGATGGATTTTCGCCCTAGCCCCCCCCCCCCCCCCACCTTCCTGATGAGAGGGGTCCAAATCGTTTACGCCTCCCCCCCCCCCCCCCCCCCGGGTTCAAATTGATTGTGATTCATTTCCCTTCCCCGCCCCCTCCCAAATCAACCACACGTGTACACCCCCGTGTCAGGCTGTGACCTACTGTAAACGTATTATATTTCGCGCTGTACAAATATGTACAGAGTGAAAATTTATCCAATGTACCTTTACAATAACCATTTTTCAAAATCAGCGAATTTAAATCCCAGCGAAATTGTACTTTTAAGCGAGGTTTTACGGTAGTGTGATATTGGTATGGAAACATTAAAGAAAATTAGAAAGGATTGCTAAAACCTTTTATTTAGATGCTGTTGATGCGTGTCATAAAAAAATGCAGTTTAGTTTTGCAGATCCTCACTGTGTCTCTGTGCATTTTCAGATAATCACCGCAGCACGATGTGGGACTGCAGCTATCGACCACTCACTGGTCCCCAAACTATGAAGTAGATCTGGTGCCCACAGGATGGCGTTGTGCATCGTGTGTAACCGTGGTAACGAGGCGGGGCGTCGCGGCCTGGACGAGGCTGTACAGAGTGAGGGGTACAGGAGGACGCTGCGGGGGCGGCTGGGGGAGGTGTTGGGGGAGGGGGTGAGGCGGCAGGGCTGGCTGTGTGCGTCATGCCAGGCCGAGCTGCAGCGGGTAGAGACCTACATCTCACTCATAGACCTCTTCAAACAGCAGTACCGCCACACCCAGCAACAACAACAACACGGCCAGGTCAACAACAACAAACAACAACAGTCACACCGCCAGGTCAAGGGGGCGCAGAGAGATCACACATACAACACTGGCGGTAGTCACCAGGGTAGTTCTGCTGATGTAGACTTTAGTTCGGAATTAGACCAGAGTGAAAATGGCGACACGCAGGAAGAAAACGAGGCAGAAGAATCTACCAGAGATGGCCCCTCACCCGTTAACACTAACGACAGTGCTGATCAGACTGTGGGGGGAGAGCGTACCGTGTCTGTGGGGGGAGTGCGTCAGTACATGTGTGCGGCGTGTGACTTTGCCTTCACCCAGCCCCGTAGCCTCAGTTCCCACATACGGGAGGCCCACACCCCCAGCCTCACCCCAGCTCACGGCGGCAGGTAGTAAACCTTGTTTTAACCATCTGATCACACTGCCTTGGCAATCATTAGCCTTTAATGCCTAAAAAAAAGTTGTGTTGAGGTAACATATCCAAAAAATAGGGTCGGTAGGGTGATTCTTTCTTTTTTTTTACCAATTTTTTTCTAAGGATATTAACGGGAGGGGAAATTTCTCCCTTTTTCCATCTTTTTAGTAAATATTTTCCCTTTAGAAAAACATTTTTTAATGGTAAGATCCCCAAAATGCATTTAAAAAAAAAGAAAAATAGG
Organism: Harmothoe impar; assembly: GCA_947462335.1. Taxonomy (NCBI): domain Eukaryota; kingdom Metazoa; phylum Annelida; class Polychaeta; order Phyllodocida; family Polynoidae; genus Harmothoe; species Harmothoe impar. Next base: position 127,666 of record CANHQG010000057.1, read on the forward strand.
TAGGCCTAAATAAATAGGGTCGGTTAGGATACTTGAACACAACTTCTTTTTTTTTTGACCTCATACTCAGTACAGAAAATATAGTTGGTCAATACGCCAAATTCTTTGGTACTTTCGTTGGGACTGTAACCCACCCATGAGTAACTGAGAGTATGTAAAAAAAAAAAAACAGCAGACTGAATATAAATCAAAAAGTTGTAAAACCCCCCAAAAAGGCATCTAAAAAATAAATTCAAGATCCCTTATTAATTTCCCTCAGTTCTAATATGGTGTCCTTGTGTTGTTTGCCAGGTATATCTGTAACTTCTGCAGCAAGGCCCACAACACGGCGTGTGCGCTGGTGAGACACGTGCGTCTCCACACGGGGGAGAAACCTTACAAGTGTGGCGTGTGTCGTAAGGTGTACACGGAGCTGTGCCACCTCAAGGACCACCTGGGGCTGCACACCACCCACCGCTTCCCCTGCCCCGTGTGTCAGCGCGTCCTGGGCACCAAGCACTCCCTGCAGGGCCACATGGCACGCCAACATGGCCGCCGCATGGGTCTCCAAGATGGCCGCCGCATTGGTCTCCAACATGGCCGACACCTCGCCTTCAACCCCGCCACATCACGCCTCAAACACTACAAACTTACCAGACCTGGTGTGGGGAGCCCTGCGTTGGTGAAGCAGGAGGCTGCGGACACAGATGCTGAGACAGATGCTGCCTTGGACACATTGACAGCACCAGGTGCTGAGACGGTGGACACATTGACAGCACCAGGTGCTGAGACCTTGGACACACTGACAGCACCCAGCTCTGTAGCAGACACAGCGGGGGGGAAGGAGCCGGAGGAGCTGGAGCTGAATGAGCAGGGTCTGCAGGTGTCAGACGTGTACCCGGTGTACACAGAGGGGCAGGGCTACGTGTGCAGCGTGTGTCACAAGGCCTTCCGGTGGCCGGCGCAGTACGAGCGTCACGCCCGGGTGCACACTGGGGAGCGCAGACACCGCTGTGGGGTGTGTGGGCGTGGCTACAAGGAGGCGAGCCACCTTAAGTCACACATGGACACCCATGGGGGGTACGTCTTCAGCTGTCCTGTGTGTGGGCGGCAGCACGGCACTCACGTCTCACTCAGGATACACATGGGCAAGTTCCACCCCGCCGCACCCGTACCCAGAGCCTCCATACTCAGACGCTCCCAGCAGCAGCAGCAGGGGCAGCCACAGGATGAGGCTAGCTCTACGCCGGTGTTGAATAATGATGACCAGGGGAGCACGGTGCCCCGTAAGGTACCCAGGTCTAAACTCATCACAGTTAGACTGGTGTCAGCACCAAAACCTGCAGCCTTTAAAATAAAGCAGGAACAGGAAAGTGAAGTATCACCCTCCCTGTCAGACTCTACCCAAGAGCAACAACAAGACTCAGACAATACAGCTCAAGCTGCCACTACTGAGGCTGCCCCTCAAGCTGATGCCTCTAATGATGCTGATGCTGCTCTTGATGCTGCTCTTGATGCCCCTGATGCTAATGCTGCTGATATAGGACTGGACATGGAGGTAACTGAGGCCATAGAGTCCTTAATGGCCGTCCATTCTGGAGAAGTCCCGGCATCGCAGTCAGAAATAGTCGTGTATGAGACGACTGTTGATGACGGTAGTGGTGACCAGACGGTGATGGATGACGGTAGTGACGACAAGTCGGCTATGGGTGATGGTAGTGACGACAAGTCAGCTATGGATGATGGTAGTGATGACAAGACGGTAACGGCAGCATCATCAGGACAGACATCCTCCCAGACTAAGCGGCATGTGTGCATGGAGTGTGGGAAGGGCTTCAGTAATGTAGCAGAACTGACGCGTCACGGTCTGGTGCACACGGGGCTGCGACCTCACCAGTGTGTAACCTGCGGGAAGACGTACAAACACCTCAGTCACCTCAACACACACATACTGGTAGGTAACCATGGCAACCAGGGGGCTACACTCTTATTGCAGTCATTCATTCTGAAATGGTTGAAACTAGAAGTCAAATTTTTTAAACATGAATTACTGCCTTATTCATCTGACAAAACCTTGTCACTTTCTTACCTGCTCCCCCACCCGTAGCTGCTCCTCCAACCTCAGCTGTTACCCCACCCTCAGCTGCTCCCCTCACCCTCAGCTGCTCTTTTCATCCTCAACTACTCCCCTCAGCTGCTGCCCTCACCCTCAGTTGCTGCCCTCACCCTCAGCTTCTCCCCACACCCTCAGCTGCTCCCCTCACCCTCAGCTGCTCCTCTCACCCTCAGTTGCTGCCCTCACCCTCAGCTGCTCCCCTCACCCTCAGTTGCTGCCCTCACCCTCAGCTGCTCCTCTCACCCTCAGCTGCTCCCTCACCCTCAGCTGCTCCACTCACCCTAAGCTGCTCCTCTCACCCTCAGCTGCTCCCCTCACCCTCAGCTACTCCGCTCACCCTCAGCTGCTCCCCTCACCCTCAGCTGTTCCCTTCACCCTCAGCTGCTCCTCTCACCCTCAGCTGCTCCCTCACCCTCAGCTGCTCCACTCACCCTAAGCCGCTCCTCTCACCCTCAGCTGCTCCCCTCACCCTCAGCTACTCCTCTCACCCTCAGCTGCTCCCCTCACCCTCAGCTGTTCCCTTCACCCTCAGCTGCTCCCCTCATCCTCAGCTGCTCCCCTCACCCTCAGCTGCTCCCCTCACCCTGAGCTACTCCTCTCACCCTCAGCTGTTCCCCTCACCCTCAGCAGCTCCCCTACCCTCAGCTGCCCCCCTCACCCTCAGCTGCTGGTGTCACACACCAGAGATTAGGATTAGGACTTACCTTCATTTGTGCCACATGTGTACTTTGTTATTTTAATTTAATTAAATTGGTATGTTAAGGATACTGGATACAAACTAAGTGCCCCCCTGTGGATGCTTTGAGAACCTTCAGAAACTGTTTAGGGGCACCTGAGCTCCACCTAGTGGATGTGCATACAAACACCAATTTGGAAAATATTTTAGTAGTTTTCTCCAAGAGACCCTTGAACTTAGGATCTCAGGATTTACAGGCAAACTTGCTACTGACTGAGCTAACCAGACAAGTGTCTGTGAGGGCTGCTAGTGTTATGGTCAGTGGTACTTAGCATGTCTAGTTTGAAAACTTTTTCAGTTTTACCCAAGAGAGGTGTGAACTCAGAGCCTATGAATCAACAGGCAGGCATGTTACTGACTGAGCTAACCAGGCAAATGTCTGTGAGCACTGTTCAGATATATATGTAGGATCTGATGATCTGATGTAGGACAAACAAAGACCACGTTGATGCAACGCTTCTACAAACACATAGGGTACATCAAGAACAAGATTATGAACACCGACATCAGTGCTCATTTCAATTCTGACGCACACCAAGGCCTGAAGGACATTGAAGTCCATATAGTGGAGTTTATAAACAAGAACCCACACTCAGATTATGCGCAGAAACTACGCAACAAACTAGAGAGGAACTGGATGCTAAAGTTACGCACCCAAGTCCCTCACGGTCTGAACCTAATTGATGCACCCAACTTTTAGGTCAGAGGTACACCCAACACTAGACTATGACATCCCAAGCTCCGTCCAAAAAATACAAGTGGAATATCATCTAACGATGTAGTTTGTCAGGTGGTTCTTGTCCATTTGCTAAACATTGGCACCATGTTTGGTGCTGTTATTTTGATATATTATTACACCTATCATATATACCGTATTCGACGTAATAAGCGCCCTCCCCCTAATAAGCGCCCCTCTCCTTTTTGGGGCATTTTTAGACTAAAACAAAGGCTCAAATTTCCTGATTTTGGTGTCAATTAAACTCTTAAGTACATAAAACGCCATAAAAATAATTTTATAAGCGCCCAGGGCGCTTATTACGTCGAATACGGTAACCATGTTCTTACAGACTTTGGTGAAGAACCTATGGGTTGATTCCTTTTAATGAGAAGGGATTATCTTGCAATTTTCCAGCAAGTCCCCAATATCTAACTCAATAGTTTCAACCCTATTGAGATATGATATGCAAATTACATATAGGATCCTGAGAAATATCCTAAGTTACCTAACTAAAGTATTTATATATAAAGGAAGATGTGGAGTGTTTTTCAATGGGTTTCTATGGTTTTCTGAGATTGTATCCAGTATCCTTAAATCTAACAGTCATGGTGCGCTGGCGTTCCTGTGCACCACGCGTTGCTATGTACCATATTTACATGTACCATGCTATAAGTACTATGCTATAAGTACCATGCTATATGTACCATGCTATATGTACCATGTTATATGTACCATGTTATATGTACCATGTTATATGTACCATGCTTTATGTACCTATATGTACCATGTTATATGTACCATGCTATATGTACCATGTTATATGTACCATGTTATATGTACCATGCTATATGCACCATGCTATATGTATCATGTTATATGTACCATGTTATATGTACCACGCTACATGTACCATGTTATATGTACCATGCTATATGGACCTATATGTACCATGCTATATGTACCATGCTATATGGACCTATATGTACCATGCTATATGTACCATGTTATATGTACCATGCTATATGCACCATGTTATATGCACCATGTTATATGTACCATGCTATATGTACCTATATGTACCATGCTATATGTACCATGCTATATGGACCTATATGTACCATGCTATATGTACCATGCTATAAGTACCATGTTCTATGTACCATGTTATATGTACCATGCTATATGTACCTATATGTACCATGCTATATGTACCATGCTATATGGACCTATATGTACCATGCTATATGTACCATGCTATAAGTACCATGTTCTATGTACCATGTTCTATGTACCATGTTCTATGTACCTCTACCCCTGTGTTACAGAGTCACGGGGCGCTGACCTTCCTATGCACCACGTGTGGCCTCACCATGAGCACCAGGACCGGCCTGAACCACCACATGAAGCAGCACCAGGCGGGGGGGCAGCAGCGGGGCCGGCCCGTGCAGCGCGGCAGCCACGTGTGTCCCGTGTGTGGCAAGGTGTACGTGTCTAAGCGGAACCTGGAGGTGCATGGACGCACCCACCGCGGGGAGCGACCCTACAGCTGCACGCAGTGTGACAGCTCCTTCACCACTCAGTCCTGCCTCAAGCAGCACCAGGCGCGCCACTCTGACCTGAGGCCGTACTGTTGCCCGCAGTGTGGGAAGGGCTTCAAGTACCGCGCTCAGATTAAGGTAACTCACCCTATGTACCAACCTCCCCCCACTCACCCTGACCCTGACCCTGACCCTGACCCTGACCCTGACCCACTCAGACCTGAGGCCGTACTGCTGTCCTCAATGTGGGAAGGGCTTCAAGTACCGCGCTCAGATCAAGGTAACTCACCCTATGTACCAACCTCCCCCCACTCACCCTGACCCTGACCCTGACCATGACCCCGACCCTGACCATGACCCTGACCATGACCCTGACCATGACCCTTCCCTGACCCTGCACCTGAACCTGTCCCTGTCCCTGACGCTGACCATATCCCTGACCCTGTCACTGACCCTGTCTCTGACCCTTCTCTGACCCTTCCCTGACCCTGTCCCTGTTCCTGACCCTGTCCCTGACCTTGACCCTGACCTTGACCCTGACCCTGTCTCTGAGCCTGACCCTGTCTCTGACCCAGCACCACTCTGACTGCTGTCCGCAGTGTGGGAAGGGCGTCAAGTACAGGGCCCATCAGTTATTGACTCAGGGTAACTGAGTAATACTAAACGACCCAACCAAGGTTTAAGACGTTTTTGTTACATAGGAGAATGTCTATCATTCAGCCTGTGTTATAGATAGACATCAGAGAACCAAAGGGATAGATGGGCAAGGTCGGGGGACAGATGTTTCCTTCGAAAAAAAATTTGAAATGTCTTTCCTTCTTGCTGTAATTCGCCTGCGATCTTTAGGTAGTGATTTCTCTCTTTTCCTGAAACTCTTAAGTACTCTTAAATTGCTACCCTCTAAATGAAAGGTACATAGGCTCCAGTGTTAAAGCAAAGATAGAAATGACAACTTTTGCCAATCTGTCCCATATTTCTCTCTTCACACGCAGAAATGCCATCTTCTACACTTGAAATACCCTCAAACACACAATAAAAACTATCTAAAACGTTTAAATTAAATTTAAATGAAAGAATGCCACTGCAACTTCTCGTGCACTCCGAGAACTGCGCAAGATAACAAGTGAGATGCCAGCGACAGCGTCAGGATAAAAGGAGCGTCCAGAGCAGTTCAAAACTGTACCACCCATATCGTCGCCGTTTATCGTCCGATTGACTGGCTTTTTGATAGGGACAGAAGGCGGTACATGCCCGCAGCCTGCAACTGTCGTCCACACCCACCTGCACACCACACCCACCTGCTCTCCCACACCCACCTGCTCACCCACACCCACCTGCTGGCCTGAAATGGAATAACATACATGTATGACACATGACTTTAGGGTACTTTTTAACAAGGAATTCATTTCTGATACCAGAATTGACCAATGAATGATTATAAGGGAGTACTATATCTAAGTACATGATAAGCTTCAGATTCAGCTTACCCTGAGTCATCTGTGAGGCCACTCACACGCTCAATCTTTTTCTAGATGTAGAGAAAATGTGAGTTAAAAGTCTGTTGAAACTTAAGGGGCAGGATAATATGTATTATCTCGTTGTCCAGTTAGCCTGATATCAAATGCCTTGTATTGTGCTGCAGGTGCACCATTCAGCTTATAATGTCTTGTATTGTGCTGCAGGTGCACCATTCAGCTTATAATGCCTTGTATTGTCTTGTATTGTGCTGTAGGTGCACCATTCAGCTTACAATGTCTTGTATTGTCTTGTATTGTGCTGTAGGTGCACCATTCAGCTTACAATGTCTTGTATTGTGCTGCAGATGCACCATTCAGCTTACAATGCCTTGTATTGTGCTGCAGATGCACCATTCAGCTTACAATGTCTTGTATTGTGCTGCAGGTGCACCATTCAGCTTATAATGCCTTGTATTGTGCTGTAGGTGCACCATTCAGCTTATAATGCCTTGTATTGTGCTGCAGGTGCACCATTCAGCTTACAATGTCTTGTATTGTGCTGCAGGTGCACCATTCAGCTTATAATGCCTTGTATTGTGCTGTAGGTGCACCATTCAGCTTATAATGCCTTGTATTGTCTTGTATTGTGCTGCAGGTGCACCATTCAGCTTACACTGTCTTGTATTGTGCTGCAGGTGCACCATTCAGCTTATAATGCCTTGTATTGTGCTGCAGGTGCACCATTCAGCTTATAATGCCTTGTAATGCCTTGTATTGTGCTGCAGGTGCACCATTCAGCTTACAATGCCTTGTATTGTCTTGTATTGTGCTATAGGTGCACCATTCAGCTTACAATGTCTTGTATTGTGCTATAGGTGCACCATTCAGCTTATAATGCCTTGTATTGTGCTGCAGGTGCACCATTCAGCTTATACTGCCTTGTATTGTGCTGTAGGTGCACCATTCAGCTTATAATGCCTTGTATTGTCTTGTATTGTGCTGCAGGTGCACCATTCAGCTTATAATGCCTTGTATTCTCTTGTATTATGCTGCAGGTGCACCATTCAGCTTATAATGCCTTGTATTGTGCTGCAGATGCACCATTCAGCTTATAATGCCTTGTATTGTGCTGCAGATGCACCATTCAGCTTATAATGCCTTGTATTGTGCTGCAGGTGCACCATTCAGCTTATAATGCCTTGTATTGTGCTGCAGGTGCACCATTCAGCTTATAATGCCTTGTATTGTGCTGCAGATGCACCATTCAGCTTATAATGTCTTGTATTGTGCTGTAGGTGCACCATTCAGCTTATAATGCCTTGTATTGTGCTGCAGATGCACCATTCAGCTTATAATGCCTTGTATTGTGCTGCAGGTGCACCATTCAGCTTATAATGCCTTGTATTGTGCTGCAGGTGCACCATTCAGCTTATAATGCCTTGTATTGTGCTGCAGATGCACCATTCAGCTTATAATGTCTTGTATTGTGCTGTAGGTGCACCATTCAGCTTACAATGTCTTGTATTGTGCTGCAGGTGCACCATTCAGCTTATAATGCCTTGTATTGTGCTGCAGGTGCACCATTCAGCTTATAATGCCTTGTATTGTGCTGCAGGTGCACCATTCAGCATATATTATCTTGTATTGTGCTGTAGGTGCACCATTCAGCTTATAATGTCTTGTATTATCTTGTATTGTGCTGCAGGTGCACCATTCAGCTTACAATGTCTTGTATTGTGCTGCAGGTGCAACATTCAGCTTATAATGTCTTGTATTGTGCTGCAGATGCACCATTCAGCTTACAATGCCTTGTATTGTGCTGCAGATGCACCATTCAGCTTACAATGCCTTGTATTGTGCTGCAGGTGCACCATTCAGCTTATAATGCCTTGTATTGTGCTGCAGGTGCACCATTCAGCTTATAATGCCTTGTATTGTGCTGCAGATGCACCATTCAGCTTATAATGTCTTGTATTGTGCTGTAGGTGCACCATTCAGCTTACAATGTCTTGTATTGTGCTGCAGGTGCACCATTCAGCTTATAATGCCTTGTATTGTGCTGCAGGTGCACCATTCAGCTTATAATGCCTTGTATTGTGCTGCAGGTGCACCATTCAGCATATATTATCTTGTATTGTGCTGCAGATGCACCATTCAGCTTACAATGCCTTGTATTGTGCTGCAGGTGCACCATTCAGCTTACAATGTCTTGTATTGTGCTGCAGGTGCACCATTCAGCTTATAATGTCTTGTATTATCTTGTATTGTGCTGCAGGTGCACCATTCAGCTTACAATGTCTTGTATTGTGCTGCAGGTGCAACATTCAGCTTATAATGTCTTGTATTGTGCTGCAGATGCACCATTCAGCTTACAATGCCTTGTATTGTGCTGCAGATGCACCATTCAGCTTACAATGCCTTGTATTGTGCTGCAGGTGCACCATTCAGCTTATAATGCCTTGTATTGTGCTGCAGGTGCACCATTCAGCTTACAATGCCTTGTATTATCTTGTATTGTGCTGCAGGTGCACCAGAAGGTCCACACCCGGGAGCGGCACGTGTGTGCAGCCTGTGGGAAGCGGTGTCGGGACGCGGCCAGCCTCGCCAACCACCAGAGGACACACAGCGGTCCGTAACAACTAACAACTCGTCAACTTTGATATTTAACTACAGTAGAGTTTCATATAGATGCCCAACCTTTGTATAAGCCGCACCCCTAACTTCAAAGAATTCTATAACTTTAAGCTGAACGAGGGTTCTGATTTTGGCCACTTTAGAACTGTAGTATACTGTAAACGTATATATTTTCGCTGGTATAAATTTTTGCGGATTCGCTGAAAAGTACAATTTCGCTGGGATTTAAATTTGCGGATTTTGAAACATGGTAGTTGTAGGGCTATATAGGTTAAATTTTCGCTCTGTACTTATTATAAAATCCGCGAAAATATGTACAGCGCAAAAAAATACTCTCTCGGTACCGTAATTCAGTACCATAAACCGATTATAATTTGCATGTGACCTCTAGCATACCCCTAATATTTCAGTTGACTGAACCTTAAGGCCATACTTAAGTATTACAGTAATTATTGCAGTAATTAACCACTGACATGTCAAGTTTCCTTCCCTTGTATCTTACAGACAATTCTACAGACAACACCTACCTCCCCCTACCCCAGCAGGCAGGACAACCTCTAGTGCTGTACCCCGTCACACTGTGAGGGGGGGCCAGCAGGCAGGACGACCTCTAGTGCTGTACCAGGTCACACTGTGAGGGGGGGCCAGCAGGCAGGACAACCTCTAGTGCCGTACCCCGTCACACTGTGAGGGGGGGCCAGCAGGCAGGACGACCTCTAGTGCTGTAACCCGTCACACTGTGAGGGGGGGCCAGCAGGCAGGACGACCTCTAGTGCTGTACCCCGTCACACTGTGAGGGGGGGCCAGCAGGCAGGACGACCTCTAGTGCTGTACCCCTTCACACTGTGAGGGGGGGCCAGCAGGGGGGACAACCTCTAGTGCCGTACCCCGTCACACTGTGAGGGGGGGCCAGCAGGCAGGACGACCTCTAGTGCCGTACCCCGTCACACTGTGAGGGGGGGCCAGCAGGCAGGACGACCTCTAGTGCTGTACCCCGTCACACTGTGAGAGGGGGCCAGCAGGCGGGACGACCTCTAGTGCCGTACCCCGTCACACTGTGAGGGGGGGCCAGCAGGCAGGACGACCTCTAGTGCAGTACCCCGTCACACTGTGAGGGGGGGCCAGCAGGCAGGACGACCTCTAGTGCTGTACCCTGTAACACTGTGAGGGGGGGCCAGCAGGCAGGACGACCTCTAGTGCTGTACCCCGTCACACTGTGAGGGGGGGGGGGGGGGCCAGCAGGCAGGACAACCTCTAGTGCTGTACCCCGTCACACTGTGAGGGGGGGGGGGGGGCCAGCAGGCAGGACAACCTCTAGTGCTGTACCCCGTCACACTGTGAGGGGGGGCCAGCAGGCAGGACGACCTCTAGTGCTGTACCCCGTCACACTGTGAGGGGGGGCCAGCAGGCAGGACGACCTCTAGTGCTGTACCCCGTCACAGGCGCTACTACTACCTGCTGTAACTGCCTCCTGGTGACCCAATCAGACGACTGCGTACAGACCAGAAACTGACCAATGACATCCACGGAGACAACAGATGTTAACGGTGGTTGTCAAATAGTGGAGAGCGGTGTGGAGATGTTAGCTTGTAGGGGCTTGTATACGGACATAGGCTGTACACCGAGTAGACCCTACTACTCGAGGACACCTTCCACCCCGCCCGGACATCTCGCCCCGGACTTCTCGCCCCAGACATCTCGCCCCGAACATCTCGCCCGGACATCTCGCCTCAATCACCACCAATAGCTGTATAGATTGATTCTTTGTATAAGGATAAATTGTTATGTAATGGCATAGGATAGTTATACATAAATAGTTATAAACAGATACATTAAATTTGTACATGGTTTCACATGTTTGTAATGAAATTATCAGGGACCATATTAAAGAAAAGGATGACTTCCATGCAAACAAAATCTCAAGAGGAACTCATGCCATTCTTGTTTCATGACTCGTGTTCTCTTTGTGTTTTAAACATTTTTTGGTCATATTCCCTAAAATTTCTTGTTTTTTTGAATGAATATAACTTGGAAAATACACATCACCATTGAACACATCACTAGGAACATTCACTAGTTCCGAGAATCTCCCGTGTCTATCTTGTGTACATACCGCTCATGCATTTCCCGAGAATACACAAGATACTAACTTGTGTCATTCTTGAGTTCTGTTTGGAGGGTTCATTAAGGCGGGGGAATGTGAGAAGGAGGTAATAGTCCGGGAGGGAGCTGTGTTGACAGCGTTATAGATCCACCAGGGCTGACGGACAGATGTTGCGTTACCGACTTATCCGTTGTTGTTCTGTCTGCACCCCCTCAGGGGGCCCCTGGGATGTCTGTGGGGGTCCTGACCACTTGTTGATACATGATTTATATATAAGTCATTATAAATCTGCAACTCATCATGTCACTGTTTTACCAGAAAGGTGGTAGTCAATTGTTAATATCTTTCTGGTTTTACTGTGTAGTCAAGACCGGGGAATTTGGCGAAACCTCCGACTGTGAGTTTGTAATCCTCCATTGTAGGTGTTATCTCATTAACATTAGATCACATCACCTCACAGCATGTAAACAACCATTTAAATGTTTGTTTAGGAGTAGCCCACCCTATTATGCTCTCAGGCATCACAGCTTTACAGTGGTCATTTATGATGGACAGTGCACCCTGGAGGTGATAAAACTGGCCACATAGCATTTAGTGGTGCTCTTGACTGTGAGGGTTACATTCACCTAATGACCCCCTGCAGTTTTATCAATTAAGTTTCTCTTTGGCGGCTTTGCCAAATTCTCCGGTGTTGACTATAAATATGTCCAATTGTTGTTAATGATTATTAGTGGGGTTGAATTTTGGGAAAGTATGCAATACAAAAGTTGTCATGCTAACTTGTTGAAATTGATGTTTTATAAATTATTGAGAGACACCTCTTGAATAAATAAGATGCGTTTTGTGAACTGCAGCCTTCATAGTCTGTTATGTACATAAAGATTTTTTGATATGATAAGGTCACACGAAAAAAAAAGTTGGTCAATGGATTTCACTTTTGAAAAAATGGTGCGAGCGAGCGAAAAAAATGAATATTTTTGTCAATGGATTTTGGTCATGAAAAAGTTAAGCGAGCGACAATATTCTCCAAAATTATATACCAACTTTTTGGGGGGTCTGGCCTAATATCTGATTAAGCATACAATATCATTCGGTTACATATGGTTATTAATTGACATCATTTTTTCCCCACCATCCTTTTTTTCAGTAGAGGGGAAAATGTGTGTGCTGTATAATAAGTAATAGTTTCCCATCTCCAAGTTTGATGGGCTATTAGCACATTGATTATCTTGATTGTTATTTCACCCAATCCACTGGGATCACATTGACCTGCACTGAAACACGAAAAAAAGAAAACTGATCCTTGGGTACAAGGATTTTGTTGAAAATTGACCCTTGGTTAGAGAGGTTTTGGTGCAAAAAGACCCTTGGGTAGAGGGATTTTAGTGGAAACTGACCCATGGGTAGAGGGATTTCAGAATTTCGGTGAAATCATTCAAATGTTCCCTTGACGAGGGGGATTTTGATGAAAACTGAACCTTGGGTAAAGGGATTTTGATGCATTTCTTTTTTGATTTGCTCAAAAGCTACCTACCAGCCGCAAATTATACCAAATATAAATAATGTCCTTTGGCTTGTTACGTAATCCAGACGGTGGGTGTAGTACGCGTAGTACAGAAAACTGACACCAGGTGTCTCTTACAGCACCCCTAGTTCCTGGACGTCACACCAGGTGGCAGCACTATGTAGCAGGAGTAGAATTACACCACTGGGGCTCAATGTTGTCATCAAAACTAACAAATTAAACTATGACTACGTGTTTTATGACCTATATAGGTCTTTATGTTTAACTATAGGACATCCATCTATAGACCAAGACATAGAACTTCACAGTATGTAACTGTATTAGGTCACTTTGTTCTATCACACACCACAGTTGTGGGCATACAGAATGGATAAGTGATCAACCCTACCTTCCCAACTCATACTTACCTGGCACAGGAGATACCGTGATCTATGAGGCGGTTCGCCCAGGGCGAGGCCCCTCCATTGCACTACGGTTGGGTTGACCCTTGCGATCATCCCAAATGTGGATGACTCGGGTGCGCAATTTTTGTTAGGGGGGGACTGCGTCCGCGCTATCCCCTGACTTCTAAATGAAAAATTAAACCATTGCTGATGCCGCACTCCACTGCGGCACATCTGAAAGCATTTCCCAAGCTGCACCAGACGATATTTATGAATTAGATATCGATAACACGCAGCTTTAATCAATATCCCTCCCGAAACACCAAACACACTTCTACATTAGACATCTGATATATTTAATCCCTTTCTAGTTTTTGAGCCCAGTGAAATGCGTAAAAATTGACAGGGACACCACACAGGGCTCTTTAAAATCGACAGACACACACAAAAAAATGTGAAAAATAGAATTGACAGGCTCTAAAATATATAAGTACATTAGCTAATGTACTTGGGTATTTTAGAGCCTGTCAATTCTATTTTTATTTAAAGATGGGTTAGGAGCTAATTTTGGCTCGATTTATATTTTTTCAGTTTTTCAACGTTTTTGTATTCATAATGTCCATATGAATATATATGTGTAGCTTTTAAAATCATTCTGATACTTGTAAATGCATAGTATATAGAGAAAACCAGGTCAGGGGACCCCTTTCTCTAACAGTCGGGTCCCCTGACCTATCCTGACCATGAATTTCTCTACTTTTTATGGATTTATATGTATCAAAATTATTTAGACATCTACAGACATTTATTTGGCCATTATGAACACATGTCTGTTGAAAAACTGAAAAATTAAAATTTACCCCAAATTAGCTTCTAACCCATCTTTAACTCCAAAGAATTCATAAACCTGGATATCCGCACCAATGCAATGTATGATAATTTATCATTTACATTATGTCAACCAAAAGACATTAAAAGGCATTGAGAAGTTATCTTTAAAATAATTGTCATTAAAACAATGTTTGTTAATTCCAGCTGACTCAGGATGCGGTAACGAAGGCGACCTGCGGGGCCCGATGACGGCGGGAGCCCTGACGTCACAGCCCGGTTACGAGGAGACGCTGACGTCACACCCTGGTTACGGAGAGACGTTGGCGCCGGCTTCGTTCTGTGAGTGGGTGCTGACGCCACCCCCCGGGCTGTACGTGAGTCTCACCGTGCACGACATGGGCAACATCTCCTGTCACACCCAGCTGTTTGTGTACACCTACCTCAGTGACAACAGGTAACCATGACTACACACCTACCTCAGTGACAACAGGTCAGTCCTATACCACTATACACCTACCTCAGTGACAACAGGTCAGTCCTATACCACTATACACCTACCTCAGTGACAACAGGTAACCATGACTACACACCTACCTCAGTGACAACAGGTCAGTCCTATACCACTATACACCTACCTCGGTGACAACAGGTCAGTCCTATACCACTATACACCTACTTCAGTGACAACAGGTCAGTCCTATACCACTATACACCTACCTTAGTGACAACAGGTAACCATTACTACACACCTACCTTAGTGACAACAGGTAACCATGACTACACACCTAGTGACAACAGGTAACCATGACTACACACCTAGTGACAACAGGTAACCATGACTATACACCTACCTTAGTGACAACATGTAACCATGACTACACACCTACCTTAGTGACAACAGGTAACCATGACTACACACCTACCTTAGTGACAACAGGTAACCATGACTATACACCTACCTTAGTGACAACATGTAACCATGACTACACACCTACCTCAGTGACAACAGGTAACCATGACAACACACCTACCTCAGTGACAACAGGTCAGTCCTATACCACTATACACCTACCTTAGTGACAACAGGTAACCATGACTACACACCTAGTGACAACAGGTAACCATGACTACACACCTAGTGACAACAGGTAACCATGACAACACACCTACCTGAGTGACAACAGGTCAGTCCTATACCACTATACACCTACCTTAGTGACAACAGGTAACCATGACTACACACCTAGTGACAACAGGTAACCATGACAACACACCTACCTGAGTGACAACAGGTCAGTCCTATATACCTGAGTGACAACAGGTCAGTCCTATATACCTGAGTGACAACAGGTCAGTCCTAAATACCTCAGTGACAACAGGTCAGTCCTATATACCTGAGTGACAACAGGTCAGTCCTATATACCTCAGTGACAACAGGTCAGTCCTATATACCTGAGTGACAACAGGTCAGTCCTATACCACTATACACCTACCTTAGTGACAACAGGTAACCATGACTACACACCTTAGTGACAACAGGTAACGATGACTACACATCTACCTTAGTGACAACAGGTTACCATGACTACACACCTAGTGACAACAAGTAACCATGACAACACACCTTGTGACAACAGGTAACCATGACTACACACCTTAGTGACAACAGGTAACCATGACTATACACCTAGTGGTAACAGGTAACCATGACTACACACCTAGTGGTAACAGGTAACCATGACTACACACCTTAGTGACAAAAGGTAACCATGACTATACACCTAGTGACAACAGGTAACCATGACTACACACCTAGTGGTAACAGGTAACCATGACTACACACCTAGTGGTAACAGGTAACCATGACTACACACCTTAGTGACAACAGGTAACCATGACTATACACCTAGTGACAACAGATAACCATGACTACACACCTAGTGGTAACAGGTAACCATGACTACACACTTAGTGGCAACAGGTAACCATGACTACACACCTTAGTGACAACAGGTAACGATGACTACACACCTAGTGGTAACAGGTAACCATGACTACACACCTAGTGACAACAGGTAACCATGACTACACACCTAGTGACAACAGGTAACCATGACTACACACCTAGTGACAACAGGTAACCATGACTCACCCCTACCTTAGTAACCATGACTACAACATAACTCAGTGACAACAGGTAACCACTACTACACACCTTAGTGACAACAGGTAACCATGACTACACACCCACCTTAGTGACAACAGGTAACCATGACTACACACCTACTTTACTGACAACAGGTAACCATTACCACACACCTCCCACACTACACTTACATTATCATGATCTGGTGAATGTTATAAAAAGCCTTAAATATGGACTCTAAAAAGGTACCCCTTGGTAGGGCCCAAAAAGGGCTCCAAAAGACCAGGAGTGGCCCCCGGACCATATACACCATGCACCTCCTGCCATACACAGCTATTTGTCTACCATTAATACTGATCTCAACACTTGCCTTACCCCAGGTACCCAGGGTGGAACCTGTGCCCACAGGGTTACTTCCCACTAGATGGCACTCCGTACCACCTGGCGTCTGCCCGGGGTCAGTGGTTACGTGTACATTACCGTGGTAACAAGTTCCCGGATCTCACCACAGGCTTCTCCGCCTCCTACGCCTTCAGGGGTGAGCATCTGCATTTTATACTTCATACCTTCTTAAGGCTATTGGCCTTTTACAACAGGGCTTTTAAAGTTCCACCCTTTGAACTTAACTAACACACTGGACTTAATGGTGAAGAGGTAAGATTTTTTACCTGTAGAGGAGTAAAAAATATTTGCCATGCTCAAATAACCCCCCTATTTTTACTCAAAGTGTCATAATCACCGAGTGTGTCCAATTCAAATTTATAATGCTGTTTAAGTCTACTTTGTGGTTGAGTGTGGTGATATTGCCCCTTTAAAGACTCCCACCTTGTGCTACCCGGAGCCGGACTGTAGCCCCTAGTGGCGGGTGGTGCCCCATGGTGGCTGGTGCCCCCCCTTCTGCCTGGTGGCTGGGGATGCCCCCTGGTGGACGGTGTCTGTACTGACGGGTGGTGGCCCCTGGTGCCTGGTGTCTGTATTGACGGGTGGTGCCCCCTGGTGCCTGGTGTCTGTATTGACGGGTGGTGCCCCCTGGTGCCTGGTGTCTGTATTAACCCGTCCCCTTGTCTCACACCACAGGTTTTAACAAGATCTCAGCTTGGCGAGTGTGTAAGCTACATTAGGTAAGATGGGAAGGTGTGCAACTAGAAGTCCACCCTGGTCTAAGGACGTGACAATTAGACTAGTACAGACCAGTAGTGTCCACAACATACACTAGATGGTGCTAATGCATGCCCTAGTGCATGTTGTGGACACTACTGGTCTGTACTAGTCTAATTGTCACGTCCTTAGACCAGGGTGGACTTCTAGTTGCACACCTTCCCATCTTACCCAAAATAGCCCACACACTCGCCAAGCTGAGATCTTGTTAAAACCTGTGTCTCACACAGAGCCGGGCTGTAGTGGCAGTCGGCAGCTCACTGGCTCCCCCTGGTGGCTGGCCTCCCACCCGGGGGCAGGCAGCTGGGGGGTGGAGGCGGGCAGTGAGTGCACGTGGACCCTGACGGCCCCCGAGGGGCAGTACCCAGCGCTGGCGGGCGGCCGGGTCGACCTGCACTGTGTGGCCGGCTGGCAGACTGTGGCCGTGTACGACGGGGACAAGCAAAACAACAACAGCCTCATTGTGGTGGTAAGTAGCAGAATCCAAGATGGCTGCCATTTGTGGTGGTAAGTAGCAGAATCCAAGATGGCTGCGATTTGTGGTGGTAACTAGCAGAATCCAAGATGGCTGCGATTTGTGGTGGTAACTAGCAGAATCCAAGATGGCTGCGATTTGTGGTGGTAAGTAGCACAATCCAAGATGGCTGCCATTTGTGCTACTGGTTCATGATGGTAAGTAGCAGAATTCAAGATGGCTGTCACTTAATTAATTTTAGTAGTGGAAATAGAAGAACCAAAACCAAAAAACTCAACAGCCAATGTATTTTTTATCCTGATCCAGCATAGGTTTGCTCTACCGCAGACAAGGCAAAGATTCAGCATTTAATTGAAATGCCCGTGTCTTAAAATGTAATTGCTTCTTTCTATGTAAGTTGACAGGCATGACTCTCTCCTTGTTTCCCCTGTCTGTAGTTGACGTGCACGGATCAGGTTGCCCCGTTAGCTGCCTCCGGGCGCCACCTCCACCTCACCTACACGGACAGATGGGCCAGTCACAGCCTGGGCTTCAACATCTCCTACAGCTTCTGTAAGTATGTCTCATCTTAAACATCTCCTACAGCTTCTGTAAGTATGTCTCATCTTAAACATCTCCTACAGCTTCTGTAAGTATGTCTCATCTTAAACATCTCCTACAGCTTCTGTAAGTATGTCTCATCTTAAACATCTCCTACAGCTTCTGTAAGTATGTCTCATCTTAAACATCTCCTACAGCTTCTGTAAGTATGTCTCATCTTAAACATCTCCTACAGCTTCTGTAAATATGTCTCATCTTAAACATCTCCTACAGCTTCTGTAAGTATGTCTCATCTTAAACATCTCCTACAGCTTCTGTAAGTATGTCTTATCTTGAACATCTCCTACAGCTCCTGTAAGTATCCCTAGATCTCAGCTGTAACATCTCTTACAGCTTCTGTAAGTATGTCTGGTCTCAACTGCAACATCTCCTACAGCTTCTGTAAGTATGTCAGGTCTCAGCTGCAACATCTCCTACAGCTTCTGTTAGTATGTCAGGGCTCAGCTTTAACATCTCCTACAGCTTCTGTAAGTAACCCCGGGTCTGCAACATCTCCTACAGCTTCTGTAAATATGTCTTATCTTGAACATCTCCTACAGCTCCTGTAAGTATCCCTAGATCTCAGCTGTAACAGCTTCTGTAGGTATGTCAGGTCTCAGCTGCAACATCTCCTACAGCTTCTGTAAGTATGTCAGGTCTCAGCTGCAACATCTCCTACAGCTTCTGTAAGTATGTCAGGTCTCAGCTGCAACATCTCCTATAGCTTCTGTAAGTATGTCAGGGCTCAGCTTTAACATCTCCTACAGCTTCTGTAAGTACCTCTGGGTCTGCAACATCTCCTGACCTCTTGCGTAGGTTAGCCTACTCCAAAGTCTGCATTTTAGATTCAATATTCTTCATGCACACCCAAGATCTCATAACTTAACTGAATTAGCCATCAATTTACAATACAAATAACTTGGTTTAATACATTTTATGACAATCAATCTTATTTTTCTCTATATTCCTTTTTCTCATGATTATTGGTTATTTGATATAAACTTAGACATTGATTATTTCATTCCTCCCCCACTCCTAGACCTGGTGAGACAGAGTGGGTGTGGGGGTGACTTCCTGCTGACGGAGACGTCTGGAGAGCTGAGCTCCTTCCAGTTACCGGGATCAGAGACCTACACCCCGTTATCCCGCTGCCGCTGGAGGCTACAGGCCCCCCCTGGTGTACAACTGGTACTCAAGTAAGCATCTGTAATATAGAATATAATGACACTCTTGTGTTAATTTTTTCTAGATTCTGTTCATAGGACAGACCTAAATTTAGTTTTTTATGATATAATAACCTGATGGCTGTGTCTCACGACCTTGGGCCAATGTTTTCGTCTCTGACTGGGTGCCAGCTCTGACCGGGTGCCAGCTCTGACCGGGTGCCAGCTCTGACCGGCCTGAATATAAAAACGGGTTATTTAGGCCAGATTATGATAGAATTTGGCTGAAAAGGTTAATGGATGTTATGACTCTTTAAACTAGTAATTAGTTGCCCATTTTTATCATCATCTCTCCTAAATAACCCGTTTTTATTCAGGCAAGTCAGAGCTGGCACCCGGTCAGAGCTGGCACCCGGTCAGAGCTGGCACCCGGTCAGAGACAAAAACATTGGCTCAAGGTCGTGAGACACAGCCATATGATGACTGTCCATTGAATCCTACAAGTTCATTATATTGAAAGGTACATGTGTATGTATCTTGACTCTTTGAAACACTTTTCTATACATCCCTATCCCTAGCGGTTCAATTTTATAGCCTCGCGAAGTTTATCTTCCATTTTTCAGGTGACTCTGTGATGAAAAATATATCTTTATTACCACAAGTTTGTGAGGTTTGACCTTGGTATTGTTCACCTGTATCCCCCCATTACCACAAGTTTGTGAGGTTTGACCCTAGGCCAAAAAAGAAAAAAAGGTTTGTTTCAGGTTTGTTCCAAAAAAGGGCAGGAGGAGAATCGAGCGCTTGCACGCTACCTCACGGCAGCGTCTCATATTGCATCAACAAACATTGCCGCACGAGGAATTTACTATGCGTAACTCGCAATAATTTCGCCCTCAGGCAGATGAATAGAAAGAGAAAACACTTGATGTATGATTACACTGAGGGTTACTAACCGTCCCTCTACTTGTCTAATAGTAGAAGGTTTGATCTTTAACATTAATTACCTATATCCCCTTATTACCACAGGTTTGTGAAGTTTGACCTGAGCATTGATGACCTATATTTTCTCCATTACCACAAGTTTGTGAGGTTTAACCTTAGCAGTAAATACCTATATCCCCCTATTCCCACAGATTTGTGATGTTTAACCTTTAATGACCTATATCCCCCTATTACCACAGATTTGTGAGGCTTAACCTTTAATGACCTATATCCCCCTATTCCCACAGGTTTGTGAGGTTTAACCTTTATTGACCTATATCCCCCTATTCCCACAGGTTTGTGCGTTTTGACGTGACGTCGCGCTACACGGAGGGCAGCTGTAGCCGTGACGTGGTGGTGCTGCGGGAGGGCGGGGACCGGTCCGTGTCTGGGGTGAGGGTCTACTGTAACGGGCAGGCAGCACCCCCACCCCTCATCATGCCCCACCACCACCAACTGGAGGTATTCTTCGCTACTGAGAGCCTCAGCAACGAGTACAGGCAGGGCAAGGGATTCACACTCAGCTATTCCAGTAAGTAATGTCTTAAAGGGGGCAGTGTAATATGTCTTAAAGGGCCAATGTCATGTGCCATGTCTCAAATGGGAAGTGTCATGTCTTAAAGGGGAAGTGTCATGTCTTAAAGGGGTAGTGTCATGTCTTAAAGGGGTACTGTCATGTCTTAAAGGGGAAGTGTCATGTCTTAAAGGGGAAGTGCCATGTCTTAAAGGAGCAGTTTGAGGTCTTAAGGGTAAAGTGTATTGTTTTAAGGAGCAGCGTTATGTCTTAAAGGGGCAGTGTAATGTCTTAAAAGGGCAATTTGAGGTCTTCCTGGACACTCTAATGTTCTAAAGGCCTAAGGTCTTCAAGGGGCAGCGTCATGTCTTACAGGGACAGTGGCATGTCTTAAAGATGTACTATAATGTCTTTAAAGGGCAGCTTGTTATGATGTCTAAAAGTGGCAGTCCAATGTCTGAAGTGCCCTCCTTGAGGTCTTTAATGGACACTCTTATGTCCGAAGGGGCCTGCCTAAGGTCTTCAAGGGGCAGTGTCATGTGTCATGTCTTAAAGGGAAAGTGTCATGTCTTAAATGGGCAGTAAGGGGCAGTGTCATGTCTTAAAGGGGAAGTATCATGTCTTAAAGGTAAAGTGTCATGTCTTAAAGGGGAGTGTATCATGTCTTAAAGGGGCAGTGTCATGTCTTACAGGGGGGTGTCATATCTTAAAGGTGAAGTTAAAGGGGAAGTATCATGCCTTAAAGGGGAAGTGTCATGTCGTACAGGGGGGTGTCATATCTTAAAGGTGAAGTGTAATGTCTTAAAGGGGAAGTGTCATGTCTTACAGGGGGGTGTCATATCTGAAAGGTGAAGTGTCATGTCTTAAAGGGGCAGTGTCATGTCTTAAAGGGGAAGTATCATGTCTTAAAGGTGAAGTGTAATGTCTTAAAGGGGAAGTATCATGTCTTAAAGGGAAAGTATCATGTCTTAAAGGTGAAGTGGCATGTCTTAAAGGGCAGTAAGGGGCAGTGTCATGTCCTAAAGGCATAGTGTAATGTCTTAGAGGAGCTTCTTTATACATATATATCTCCAACAATGTAAGAACCGATCATGCTTCATCTGCAGGGACCTGCTCACCCACCGAGAGTGCGTCCAACGTAGGGTGGAGCTCTCCGGATGAGAACAAGGATGGTATCATTGTTATCTCCCCGGGGGAGAGCGTGCTGTACTCTTGTGCGGATGGGTTTGTGGCCACGTCCGGAGACCCGCGTAGGGTGTGTGAGGACAGCGGCACCATGAGTGGACAGCCATTAGTGTGTCTGTGTGAGTTCAGGAAGCTACTCCTTCACGGTTGATATGCAAATACGGCATAGCTCTCCCAGGTGCATGGACAAACGTTATCAGCGCACAACCGGGGTCATACTAGTCGACTAGCCTATCCTACAATAGATTGTGTAGTTTAAGATAGGATTAAGATAGGTTAAGATAAGATTAATTATAAGAAAATTAAGACAATCTTAATTCTGTGTTAAGATTGCCCTGTTAACGCTTGTCCATGCACCTAGGAGAGCTATCACGGGCATGCAGCTTATATAGCCTTTGCCTTCCTTGAAAGTTTAGAATCAACTTGAACATATAGACTATGATGTGTCTATAGGTCACAAATACCTTTCCTTATCATTGTAAGGGCCTAGTAGTATAACTTAATGAATCTAAACTATTGGATTCAAGTTAGAAGCTATTACATGAATATAGTGTCATCAATCAATCAATCTCTCTCTAAAAGAATAAAGAATTGACCAAAATAGTTTGTGTGAGTAGCTTATAGACTGTACCTTCCTTGAAAGCTCCATTCAAACATGAAGATTATGTCTATAAGTCACAAATACCTTCCCAAATGTAGTAGCCTAGTAGTATAATAAAATGAATCTAAACTGTTGGATATCTAGGTTAGAAGCCATTACAATAATATGGTGTTATCTCACTCTTCACTTTTCTCACTCTCTCTGTATATGCCAATGTGAGCATAGTGGTGATGTACTTTCTAATGGCTATTGTGGTATAGTT
Organism: Harmothoe impar; assembly: GCA_947462335.1. NCBI lineage: Eukaryota > Metazoa > Annelida > Polychaeta > Phyllodocida > Polynoidae > Harmothoe > Harmothoe impar. The sequence continues at coordinate 150,751 of CANHQG010000057.1, forward strand.
AACATGTTTATATTACAGCTGTGCGTTGTGAGGACGTGCCGTCTCCACGGTTCACGTCACTCCAAACGCTGGACGTCAACATGGACGGTCGTGACGTCATCACGTACAAGGACATGTTGCGGTACGCGTGTGTGACGGGGTACACGGCAACCAGCGGGGACTCGGAGCGCAGCTGTCAACGTGACGGCACCCTCAGCGGGCAGGACCTCGTGTGTGTCGGTCAGTGTAGTACATGTATATAGGTATATAGTGCAGCTGTCAACATGACGGCACCCTCAGCTGTCAACATGACGGCACCCTCAGCTGTCAACACGATGGGACCCTCAGCGGGCAGGACCTCGTGTGTGTCGGTCAGTGTAGTACATGTATATAGGTATAGAGTGCAGCTGTCAACATGAGGGAACCCTCAGCTGTCAACACGACGGCACCCTCAGCTGTCAACATGACGGCACCCTCAGCTGTCAACATGACGGCACCCTCAGCTGTCAACATGACTGAAGTGTTCCCGTACGTATATGCATCAATATTCACGGACGGAAAACAGACACGTTGTTGACTCGCAGCTCGTCTCGCCGGAAGTGGTTTATTAATCTCGATCCGATCAACATCTCGCGCACAGACACTACATCCCTCCTTATGTCAGACTAAACAATATGTTTGATTCA